>BRDA01003553.1:55775-74265 GCA_036984385.1 Crenuchus spilurus
AGTATATGCAAATTACCATTATAAAAACTGAAGCAGTAGACTTTGTGGACATTGATGTTTGTGTCATTCTCAAAACTTTTGGCCATGACTGTACAACACAAGCTCAAAGCACCACTATGCTCAACAGTTGCAGAGGTGTTCTTTTCACTAAATTCTGCATCACTTCTAACGTCACTTCATCAGTCCACAGGACTTCATCAGACTTGTTTAGATGTTCTCTTGCAAACTTTTGTAACTATATTTTGTAGTGATAATGCAGATTTTTATCTTCCATAAAGGTCATACTCTGCACAATAGAGCAGTGCACCACCTCTCCAGAGTCTGCTGCATCTCCCTGAAGGTCTTCTTCAGTCAAACAGGGTTCTTCTCTGCTTTTTAGCAATCCTACAAGCAGTTGGCTCTGAACTATAGAAACAGTTACCTGAAAATGTTTTCCTGCCTTCTTCTAGTCTTCTAGTCTTCTCCTGCTTCTCTTGCTTTAAAGCTTTGAAAGTTAAAATCTTCTTAGGTACCCAAACTTTTGCATAATGTAACTTTCCTTTTCCACTAAAGATGAATGTTTCATCTTTGCCTTTTCTGGATATCAGTTCTAACAGAAATTTTGACCAGGGTTAACTTCAAACCTATGCCTGCCACAGATATATCAGTTGTATGTATATGCACCATAATGTTGTATAAATGAGTAAAAATGAGAATAAAGAGCTTTAGTTACATCAGCATTGATCATTCCTCTGAGGCTAGAAGAGTGTAACTGGAATATGTTGTTAATTAATGAAGAGGTTCTGTTTTGCCTGATCTAGAAGAATTGTGTTATTGACTTCTAATGCAAATCCTGCAATAGGTTCCAGCTGTGGTTTGATGTCTGTTTGGGTCATCGACTGGTTTTGTGGACATGTTACTCTAAGGCCAGTTTGAAATTGTTGTTACTGGTATAAAAGTTAAGACCATTGATGACAAATGCATGAGTCAAGTCTGAAGTCAGCAGAGGTAATTCTTGTTCAGGGATCATGAACTGTGACTTGCTCATTGCTGAAGTCCAGCATTATTCTAAAGTGATTATTTTATGATGAAATTTAATTTCTCATAAAAATATGCAAGTGGTTCTTGTCCCAAACAACTCATGTAAGAGTCTCCTAAAAGAGAACGATATATATATGGTTACAGTACTGGACTTAACTTTTAATTAATTAGTTAACTTCTCAGTGAATTAGCAATGTTTAATAAACATGTACATGATTATTCATATTTCAAGGGCCATAAAGTCCATTTTCAGTTCACTCTGTTCAGTGTAAATTGTTCTCTGATGTCTTCATAGAAGGTCTGTGACTTTGTCCAGTGAAGAATGTCCAGATGTGGCCCATTTACACCCCTTTGATTTGGCCTATTTCTGTTACAATTTTGCCTTTTATGGTGAGCACATGAACGTTTTGATGAGTTCTGTTTTGATTTGCTAGTTTAGAGCTAAGTAGCATAATGGAGTTAGAAAATGGGTGACAAATGTAACATCTACTAAAACTACAGAGCAGCCGTGGAAAAACAGTGATCGCATAGACAGTAGCTGCACAGTATGGTAGAGAAGTGCCTGAGAGAGGAGGTGAGTGAAAAGAAAAGCTCTTTTGAATGGATGGTGTTAATATAATATTGCCCAACACTGATTGGGAATTAAAACTCTAATGGTGACTGTGAAGCTGGTGTATGTAAAGTTTAGGGGTAGCATCAAGATTATGAAATTGGATTTTAGATCCCTTTCCCTGTTATGTGGGATTTGCATTTGAGTGAGTAGACCACAGTGTTTAAGGTCCTGCTTCTGTTATTGTCACATATTTTATCTCCATTACCTCCACTAGCCTGGCGTAGATCACATCACCCCACCTCAAACATGCTCTCTCCTCCCTGAGGCTCCACAGCAAGGCTTTTGTGGATAATTGATTGGTAGTAGGTGGCAAATCGATTGCAGTCTGCCTCTCCAGCAAAACTGCCTTGTTTTTGAGCTTGTCTCATGCTCGTCTGTCTCTGGCATCCCCATCAATGTTCTCTCCTTCTGCAGCATGACTCTGGAGGACCACAAGGAACACAAAAACAACAAAGTACATCTCCGTGAACCATTGGTGGTTTAACATGGTTTTGTAATGACTTTTTGCTACTCACAACAAACCTTTTGAGATGGTATGAATTGAGTGGCCTGGAGAAGTCACAGTATATCAAATGATTTGTTTATATTGCTGGCTTAATGTCATCTCCCTCTTTTGTTCTCTGTCATAGGTCTGAACACAGAAGGGATCTACAGGGTGTGTGGAAATAAGGCTGAGATGGAGAGCATGCAGCGACAGTTTGACCAAGGTGAGGCTTCACCCTGTTCAACTTCTTTCATTGCATTTCAGTATGATTTACAAAACACATTTAAAATATGTATTTTGACATAGCTACATAATTGCTCAGTGAAAATATGATATACTGTAATGAATGTTATTTCTGCTCAAACAAAAGCTTCAGTCAAAGAAATGGAGAAAGATCATGTGTGTTCTTTTGGACCATTTCTATTGGTCCATTCTTCAGGAGTAGTGTGGAATAATTACATCAATCAGTCTCTTCATTAAAGCCTCTTTCTATCACTGTATCATCTGCAGTGACCATGTAAGTGCAGACTGTAATCCCTCTGTACTCTGTATACTTTGTTCACCCTGTTCTTCAATGTTTATGACCCCCACACAACCACCATTATTTTGGGTGGTCGATCATTCTCAGCACTGCAGTAACACTGATGTGGTGGAGGCTGGGACTAATGAGTGGATCAGTAGCTGCTGGAGTTTTGCATTTACAGTATATACCACATTAAAAATGTTTACTATTCCAGGGTTTTACTTTGTACACCTCTATGACCTGACAATTATCTTTCACTTTGATACACTGGACCCACTATAAGACGCAAACATGCTATAGTATAGTATTTTAAAGATGAAAAATAACGCAGGATGTATCTGTATACATATGATGGGTAAAATTTTGAAATTACAATATACAACAAAAAGCAGGTGTGAGACTTGAAGCAGTTGGGCGGAGATGCCCCCCCCCCTCCCCCAGGCATATATGCTTTAATTAATCCATTTTAAGAAATCAGTAATTATTTTGACTGGTACATTCACATAATAATTTAAAGATTTTATTACAATTTTCTTAGTATTTTTTTATTATTATTGGATTCTCTGTCTCCTGATCTTTTATCCATTTGAGTTTTCAGTTTTGAGTTTTGGGGAGTATAATCCATAACGGGTACTTTTTGGTCCATGCTGGCAGTGTTTGTGGGACCTGCTACATTGTGTGGCTTCCTTGTGTGCACGTCAGCCCTCCCGTCTCATGACTTTTATGGCTTTAAATATGATTTTTATATCAACTTTAAATGGTCATATTTCCATTTTACTTGGTCTACCAACATGTAGCAAAAACTAGAACAGAGCTTCAAGGCCAGCACTTTTGACCAAAGTTGAAGGCAATGGTCATTGTTTTTATGCTCAGATGCTGACTCCCGAGTGTTGGCATATACTGGTGTATATTTTTGGTGCATTAAAAAGGTGTACAGGGGCTATGGCCAGTAGCATTATGAGAAATGGAAATTTGTGAGTAGAATATAAGATTGAGTTGACTTGTCTTCGACACAGCCCTGTCTCTGTAATGGATGCATCTCTTGCTGTCTTTGGAAAGCTCAATTTATAATATGGACAAGACATGTTTCTATCAATAAAAGCCTCGTTTCTGCTTAATTAACCTGAAGTAAACCACAGCCGTCCACTCTGCCCACACAGTATTTATGGTGGGATCAAGCGCATCATATGCACTAGTGAGTGTGTTTGTGAACGCAAGTACAATGTAAAGTGTGGGCGCGTTTGTTTGTTTGTTTGGAGTTGATTCTGCACATGCGCCAGTATACACTCTCTCTGTTTGCATTGGCTCGGTGTCAGCAGCCGTGTGCGTGTCTGGGAAAGAGGAGGTCAGTTAATTACCTGTGGATTACTTTAGGTAATGAAGCACGTGCACACACGCTCTACTGGTTCTGTCAGGGTCCGGTTCGGTCCGGCATGAGCTAATAGGATGTGAAGGCTTGTGTCTGATCGATCAAACTCTCGCATGGCCTGGCGGCAATACAATTACCAATACAATTACTGCAGAAGCCACTGCACAGGTGACCACTGAACTGCTGCCTCTTCATCTGCACAGACAATGCAGCCATGAGTCACGGTCAAGATGGGCCTGTAGGTTTTTACAGTGGACAATTGGATCTACCACCAGAACTCTACAGGCTTATAAAAAAGTTTGGGGAGCCTAATGACAGGCTTTATGAGAACATAAACACTTTCTCTACACTTAAAATGGCACATTTGGTGCAGCCTCTGTTTATTTGCCAATTTGAACTTTTCTAGATGAATATTTATAACATAATGTTACTTAAGTTATATAATAGAGCTGTCAAAGTTAATGAGAATGCATATAAAAATAGTGCGGTTACCGAAAATTCTCTTTGGCCCATCGAGTCATCTGTAGTTCATGTTGAGACTCAACCGCGTGTGGCATCATTAATTATAGAGGAGTAAAAGCTGCTTTATACTTTCCACACCGAGTGCTGCGCAAATGATGACACACAGTTTGTGTGTTTGCCTTTTTAAAATAATCTTTACTGACATTATTCACTATACAGTGGATCCTTGACCTTCGAGTTTATTTCACTCTGTGATGGAGCTCGTAACTTAATTTGCTCGTATATCAAAACAAATTTTCAGCATTAAAATGAATTAAAATGCTATTAATCTGTTCCAGCAACCCAAAAAACACACAAATTGATGTACATCAAGTGTTTTAAATAAGAACAAATTGTTGTAAGTAATTAACATATAAAAAAAAATACATAATATAAGAATGTAAAGAAATAAACTGGTTTATTAAGTGTATTTACATTAAAGATCAAATGATCTTCTCTTCAGTGATATTTGATTTTTTCGCCACACTTTCCTCACTTTTACTTGCAGGGTGTTTCAATAAAATCCTGTCCAAAGAGCTTTGTTCCTCCTTCCATTTCAAAATGTACAGAAAATGAGTGAGATGTTTGTTTACACAGCAACAAGGCACCACCTCTTCTCTGCAACTTCAGCAGTGATCTCTGCACTCATGCTCACTAGTGGCGGGTGGCAGAAACACACGCGATTAAGTACAATTAACTATGACATACTGAGATTAATCACGATTACATTTTTTATTGTTTGACAGCCCTATTATATAACAAAGTAGTTACTTTTGCACAGACCACATTTTATGTGTGGAGATGTTCCTTTAGGGTCATCCAGAATACCAGAATTTTGATTCTAGTGTAGTATCGTGATACTCAAATTCAGTACTCTGGACTTTGAATTCCAAACACTTTTCATCTGTATTTAATGCCAATTTTTTTTTCAGCTCTATCAGAAGTCAAAATACAGTGTCCAATCTGTGATTATAGCTTTATTTTTACTGTAGTATTTAATCACCAGTAATGATATATTATAATTAGGGCTGTACTAAGTTCACAGGAAATTTTCCTGTGTGCATAAGTGCAGTTTTGATTTCTTCAAACAGTATCTTCACCACAGTTTAACTTGTATACAACCTTTCCCCAAAGGTAGCAAAGAGCTATCAACAGAATAGCAGAGAGGCTTTGAGTCAATAGCTCTGGAGGAAGATTTCTCTCAGACATTATATTTTTGCAATGCGTGCCTTTCATTAGTGCGCATTCACAACTTCAAGCACCCCCAGTGCTTTATATCAGAAGCCAGTCCAGAAGTGAAACTGTTGACTTTAGCTGGTGTCTTGAGAATAGTGGGTCAAGTTTATATACACCGAAAATCCACAACATTAATATCACAAAATATTAAAACCATCTGTCTAGTGTATGGCTATGCAGGCCATACTATCAGGAAACCAATCACTACATAGACTAGCTAGGGTTGGGTGATGTTTACTTAACTGCATTCAGAATCTGAACCACTGTGTTCCAAATGTGATGGTTACATGACTGTGTTGGAGTATCTCCTGGCTCTTGGGATGCTCTTGGTCAGCAGTGGTGAGTACCTACTGCCAGTGATCCAAAGAGGAACAAACCAGCAACTGCCCACAAGGTGTTGGGCACCCAAGAATTTGATGCCTGAGACTAACATGCCATGTCTATGTCATCTGGTCTAAAGGGTGGAGGTGACATCACGATGCTGGCTTAAAATCATGATGGGTCTCATGGGTGGTGGCATGTTCTTGCACAGTTTAACACAACCAGTATAAAACCTGTGGGAATAGTGATTCCCATGTCTTTTGGAAAGGGCAGGCAGCTGGGGTGGAGTTGCTCAGCAGCCACGCTTGTGGATTTCTCCAGGTCAGCAGTGTACTGTACTGTACACAGATAGAAGCTAGGCATCTTGATTGTCTGAACTGGACGTTTTATTGTTTCTATAGTCATTGTCATCACCTTTGATTTGTTCTCCTGATTCCATGCATTCCTGCATGCCCAACAGTTGTGGCCAGTTTTTTTGTTTGTTCCTCTTTGGACCACTGTCAGAAGATACCACTGCTGACTGAGACTACCCCACATGCTTTGCTGTTTTGAAGATACATATATTTGAAGGTCGTACAGCTGTCACAATTTGGCCCTTGTCAGGGATTTACTTGGATTGTGATGCTTGAACATTACCAGATGTTGAATACTGGTGTAAGAACATGTAGTTCTTGGAGTCCTGAGGGTATGGGACTGTGTATCCATACACTGGTCAGATGGTTCTAGTGCTTTAATGAAATTAATGTTTTGACTCTTGTAGGGTGTCAATGGGTGTTACTCAGTACACAAAAACTGCTTTTTGCGAAATGGTTTTAATAATTTAGAACATTTCTTGGCATTTGTGTTTCAAAATGTGCATTACGCTTCTCAGTTCACCCTGACTTTAACCTCCTCCCCACAGTGAGTGGTTCTGATCACCTGTCTGCCCCTTTCTGCCTCTGTCTCTGTTTCACTCTAAGAGAATCGAGAAAGCCTAATCAGAAGAGAGCTTTTTAATTAAGTTCTACTTTTCCTCTCTCCAGCAGGCACCTTCATCGCATCTCCACTTTCTCTCTTCTGTCTCTCTTGTCTGCTGGATTTAATGTGTATCCTTGCAGAACAGGCAGACCCTGTGATTACACTTGCTTTATAGATTTAATCAGCTCGCTTTCGTTTGTTTCCGGTCTCATAACCTTTCTCCCCTCCCTGTCTCCCCTGTGCCTCATACACATTCACACTCCCTTCACACAAAGCACGAGTGCACCAATTAAGCACACATTTCACTGGTTCTGCAGGTAAATTAATGATGTTCAGAGACAGCTGCTCAATACCAAAGTGCATCGGACAAGTGTGAATCAGACAGGGTCTAATAATGGCTCGTCAGCCACTGGATAGGTTCTAAAATTTGAAATTCAAGATCAGGACTGCATGTCGTGTAGATGTACTGTGATTCAGTTGCTGTGTATTGATTTGGGTCAGTGCCATTTACAATGTATAGGTGCACATTCTCTATATACTTTATTCAACTCAAACTCTCACAAGACCTAGAGCGGGTATCATTTGGTTGCTGAAATATCCACTCGACATCATCTTGGGTGGATCATTCTGGGACCAGAATCAACTCTCCAGCAACAGATGAGCTGTCTCTGATTTTACATCTACAGTCATGGCCGAAAGTGTTGGCACCCCAGAAAATGAAGTATTTCTCCCAGAAAATGATTGGAATTCCATGTTTTGTTATACACATGTTTATTTCCTTTGTGTGTGTTGGAACAACACAATAAACAGGAAAAAAAGGCAAATTTGACATAATTTCACACAAAATTCCAAAAATGGGCCGGACAAAATTATTGGCACCTTTTCAAAATTGAGGGTAAATAACTTTGTTTCAAGCATATGATGTTCATTCAAACTCACCTTTGATATGTAACAGGTGTGGGCAATGTAATCACACCTGAAACCAGATAAAAAGGAGAGAAGTTGACTCAATCTTTGCATTGTGTGTCTGTGTGTGCCCCACTAAGCATGGAGAACAGAAAGAGGAGGAGAGAACTGTCTGAGGACTTGAGAACCAAAATTGTGGAAAAATATCAACAATCTCAAGGTTACAAGTCCATTTCCAAAGATCTTGATGTTCCTTTGTCCACGGTGCGCAACATAATCAAGAAGTTTACAACCCATGGCACTGTAGACAGAGGAGAAAAATAGATAAAAGGTTGCAACGCAGGATAGTTCGGATGGTAGATAAGCAGCCCCAATCAAGTTCCAAAGAAATTCAAGCTGTCCTGCAGGCACAGAGTGCATCAGTATCAACTTGAACTATCCGTCGACATTTGAATGAAATGAAACACTATGGCAGGAGACCCAGGAGGACCCCACTGCTGACACAGAGACATATAAAAGCTAGACTGCAGTTTGCCAAAATGTATGTAAGTAAGCCAAAATCCTTCTGGGAAAACATCTTGTGGACAGATGAGACAAAGATTCTACTACATCATTCTACTGTTTACCGAAAACGGAATGAGGCCTACAAAGAAAAGAACACAGTACCTACAGTCAAATATTGTGGAGGTTCAAAGATGTTTTGGGGTTGTTTTGCTGCCTCTGGAACTGGGTGCCTTGACTGTGTGCAAGGCATCATGAAATCTGTGAAATGGGCCCAGGGTCATGGGTCTTCCAGCAGGACAATGACCCCAAACATACTTCAAAAAGCACCCAGAAATGGATGGAAACAAAGCGCTGGAGAGTTCTAAAGTGTCCAGCAATGAGTCCTGATCTAAATCCCATTGAACACCTGTGGAGAGATCTTAAAATTGCTGTTGGGAGAAGGCACCCTTCAAATATGAGAGACTTGGAGCAGTTTGCAAAAGAAGAGTGGTCCAAAATTCCAGTTGAGAGGTGTAAGAAGCTTGTTGATAGTTATAGGAAACGATTGATTTGTTATTTTTTCCAAAGGGTGTGCAACCAAATATTAAGTTGAGGGTGCCAATAATTTTGTCCAGCCCATTTTTGGAGTTTTGTGTGAAATTATGTCAAATTTGCCTTTTTTTTCCCTGTTTTTTTGTGTTGTTCCAATACACACAAAGGAAATAAACAATAATTATCTGGGAGAAATACTTCATTTTCTGGAAAAAATTCAGGGGTGCCAACACTTTCGGCCATGACTGTATAAGAAAAGTGTTGAGTTTTACAAATATTCAGCAACTCTGTCTGATCTGCTCAGACCAGTGCAACATACTCTAACACACCACCACCACATCAGTATCACTAGTGCTAAGAATGATCCACCACCCAAATACTGCCTGCTCTTTGGTGGTCTGATGAGGCTAAGGGCGTTTTCACACCGGTAGTTAGTTTCTGTGGTCCAAATCGGACCCAGTTCCTTTAATTTGGAGCGTTTCCCCCGCTATTTGGTTTGTTTTTACACAGGCACAAACCTCAATGCACCAAAATGCGCCCCAACAAACCACGTGAACACATTGTCTCCTCTGATTGGTCAGAGCTGTCTGGCGCAGGAGCAGGAAAGTAAATACTACAGCAGCAGCAGTAAGAGCTAAAACTGTCACTGTCCTGTTGCTGTTTCTGTGCAGCATTCATCTACTGCCTCACGTCACTCACCTGTCTTGAGTCACGGCTCCATTCCGCTGTTTAACTGTATTGAGAGCCCTAATGTGGTTGTAGTGTTGGTTAGTGATGCGCAACAGCAGCAACAACAGTACAGTTTTAGCGCTAACCGGCCCTCCATTTAGCTCAAACTTGTGGAGTCACACCATAGTTGGGTCGGATCGAGGTCGGATCACATTCTCACCGCAAGCGAACCGCACCCGAGTTCATTTGGGACCGGACTGAGACCACCTCCTCTCGCTGGTCTCGGAACGGTTCGTTTAATCTGCACCCGAGTTCGATTATTGTTTTCACACCAGACAAAACAAACCGCACCAAGGGGGCAAATGAACCAGAGTTCATTTTAACCGGACCAAATAGTGTCTGTGTGAAAACGCCCTAAAATAGAACTTTTTGGCTACAATGACCAATGGTATCTTTGAGTATAAAGCGTGTAGAAATAAAACATTTCAGCTGATAAGCATGGAGGTTGTTCAGTCATGCTTTTGTGGCAGTCAGTGGTAACTTGTAGAGGGAAGAATGGACAGAAATTCTGAAAGCAAATACACTGTTTAAAAATAATCTTTGTGAAAAGAGGATGGCTTCTACAAAAGTATGAGGGATTTAACGTACCTCGAAATCCACAATGAAGTATGCTTTTCCTGCACTGACCTTCACAGTCCCCCATCCTGAGCATCAGAAAGTGCTGAAGAGACCTCAGAAGAGCAGGGCATGCAAGACGACTCAAGAATCTCACAGAATGGGGCCTGAGTGGCTCAGCAGGCTAAGGCGCTGACACTATGACCCGAGGATTGCGAGTTTGAATCCCGGTCATGCTGTTTGCCATTAGCAGCTGGGGCCCACAGAGAGTAAAATTGGCAGTGCTCTCTTTGGGTGGGTAGATGGCGCTCTCACTCTACTTATCACTTACACATTGCAATGTCTGCTGGCTCAGGCATCTACTGATTGGTTCATTCGAAAGTAGAGATGCTGCACTTTCCCCCGAGCGTGTTGGTTCCCCAGGGATGGTATATCAGTGGTAGTTCGAAAAGAGGTGGTGGCTGTATCGCACGCAACAGAGGAAGCTTGTGCATGTCTTCACCCGCCTAGTGTCAGGGACAGTGCAAAGTGATGGGGAGAGCCACTAATGGGTTGGGTTAATTGGCGAGTACCACATTGGGAAAGGGAGAAAATTGAGTAAAAAAAAAAAACATCTCACAGAACTGGGAAGAAATCAAAATATATAGTTTATAAACTGTGATACTTAGCAAAGTGGGTGGTAATAAGTACTGACCATGCATGTCCCAGACCTTTGCCTTTCCATTTTTGTAAACATTCATAGTTAGGCAAGATTCATTTTTATTTCAAAGACATGTCGTCTTTAACTTGATGCCTTTTGGAAATCATGTTTTGCTCATTTACGGTATTTTGAAAAGGGGTGCTCAAACATTTGCATGTCACTGTTTGCACATTGTTTTTCCTAAACATCAAACCTTGTAGGCTGGTAGGATTAGTTTATAATTTTGCTTTCTCCTCTTTCCTTTGTTAGATTCCAACATAGACCTGGTGGAGAAGGACATGTCTGTAAACACAGTTGCTGGAGCCATGAAGAGTTTCTTTTCGGAGCTGCCTGACCCCCTGGTGCCGTATAACATGCAGGTGGAGCTGGTGGAAGCCTTCAGTAAGTGCCTAGTTTCAGCGAGTGTGTTTGCTTCATTTGATGAATGTGCTCTGTATTACCTTAACTAAAAATGCTGTACATGAGAAATGAGTGGAAAAGACTTCAGCTAGAGAAGAATATCCGCAGTTGCCTCACTCGCACAGCTCCCGCTCTATATTCACACAGCGTGAAATGCTGTGTGTTTGGCTCTGGGCATCCATCCAAGCTCAGGATGCGCCAACAATGAGAGTGAAACTGCAGCTTATGCCTGTAGTTAGTCTGCTAGTCAGGAGTGTGCTTCAGTGTACTACTGAAAACCCTTTTAGGTGCTCCAGTCCTTTGGAGAAACACTTTAGCGCACTAAATGGAGATGCCAAGTGGAAGATTGAAAGCACAGTTCGATCAGTGTGACAGTACTTGAGTAAATTTTTACTTTGTATGCTGCGTGGCATGAATGTGCTAATATACATCCATCAGCCATAACATTAAAACTAATTTTGCTAATCTGCTTTCAGTCCTCTGTGTGCCAACAAAACAGCCCTGACGGTGTTCTACGGGTATCGTGTTTTAAGATGTTGGTAGTAGATCCTTTACTTCCAAATCCACTGAAGCTAAGCGGGTTTGGGTGTGGTTAGCACTTGGATGGGAGCACAGTTGTGCAGACAGGCAGGCAGCCCTACCCATGGTGCACAGGGGGCAGTTGGTGGTTAGGTGTCTTGCTCAAAGGCCACTTCAGTCTTGGGTCTTTTCAGTGGTCTCGAACCAACAACCTTCTGGTCACAAGACTGGTTCCTTAACCCCAAGCTCGTAACTGCCCAACCAATCGCATAGCTGTCCTGCCACACAGAAGGTACAATTCCTGTGTTCTTTGTAGATCCCAATGCTCCACTGTATTGTACCAGGACACTGTACTCTATGGTACACTCTTTCAGACAAGATTTAAAGTTGAGGTCCCAACTCTCTGAGAACCAGATCTCTGGTCATTTCCTCTAATAGTCTAAAGATGTTACCCTGATGTCCTGGCTAAATTTCCCACTCCTATCATCTCTATCTTGTCTCTATCTGGCTTTGTCTGTCCTGAGTTCTCTAGTTTAATAGCTAATGTTTGGTTAGAGTTCTGGTTATTACATCATCCAGGCAGATGTTGAGTACTGGTGCTGGTTAAGCTGACTCTAATATACCATAGATCAGTCCTATAAGTTGTTAGGTGGTGCCATCACAGGATCTTCCAGCACATCCAACAGATGATCAGTTTGTGATTTTGGGACTTTGGAGGCCTTCTGGAAGGTACTGTCCTCTGTTGACTGGGAACACAAGCTTGTTACTTTGGACACACTCTGAATATGACCATAACTATTTGGTGCATCATCTGTAAAAGTCTAAATCTGATATCTCCCAGGTCTTCCAGTGTCTCATCAGGATTTTTCGCTTCATTTCAGATTGTTATTAATGTTGTGGTTCATCAGGGTACACATAGGGAACAGGTCTTCCACTGTGCGTACAAGAATCCTACATTCTTCTTCAGCTTTTATGAAGCCTGTACTTCAAATTCAGCAGGAGAGAGGCTTGGAAATAAGCGCTTGTCAAGCGTGGAGCACTCTGAAGGGAAAAAATCATGCGTGAAACGACTGAAACGTCACTCTATAAAACCTGTAATAACAAAAAATGATGAGAGAGAGAGAAGGGAGGGTTGGAGAAAGAAAAAAAGGCCCAAGCAGGACAGTCAGCTTTTGGGGGAAATGGACAGAAGGCCAGTCACCTGACTGCAGAGTCCCTCCCTGCAGGTGGTGGGCGGAGCTCCAGCTTGGTCCGTCTGTCACTGGCAGTCATGGCAACAGCCCAGCAGGCTTGCTCTTGCTCTGTTTCTGCTGCTATCAGTGCAGATCTCTGAAGCACCTGCATTGCGCTGGCATTTGCTCAGTATTCTTTGGCCGTCAGATGATGGATTCGTTAGCGGCGGCACTTCAGAGTTCGTCAAACATATTGCGATGAGCTGAGATGAATTGGCTTAGTTGTTCTGTGCAGGAGAGGCTGCAGCCAGAGCACATGCTTTGGATCTGACTTCGATCGATTCCAAGCTGTTAGTGTCTTTGGAGATGAAATTCGCAGCATTGGTCACTACTACTGTGAACTGTGCAGCAGTTGGGTGTGTGAGGGAGTGGGAGCTGTGCTGGAATGCTGACATCAGTGTGTGCATGTGAGATGCTGACATCAGTGTGTGTGAGAAAGAGGGAGAATGAGTGAGGCTCTGGAGGAACACATCTGCCATAGTGGTCACGTGTCCTGATAGAGGGCTCGCTGTGTTAGAGGGCTGATGTAAGCCGTTCTGACTCACTGCAGCCATCGTTCTTGCAGCACCCAGGGGACGTGTGGAAGTGTGTGTGTTTCTGGAAGTATATGCACTGTTTTGCCTTTGCCTCATCCAGCAAACATCCACCAATCTCCCCTGATAACTCTGACAGGAAGTGTTGTGCTGGTTCTAGAAGGATTCGCCTCTTTCCACTGCTGCATTTGGGTGTGTTTGAAGACTTCCTTTAAGGATGTAGTTCACCTAGAAATCACATTTCCAGTTTTGCTCTTACCCACCGTGTAGCCGATCAGCCTAGAGAAGTGTGTAAATTTTGCTAGAGGCCATGCAAAGTTGCCCTTGCTTACAAACTCAACTTCTCTCAATTCAAACCATCATTTTGAGGAAATAAACATGTGAATATGAATATTAATTCTACATCACTGGAGTTGTATTGTGGAGTGGAGTTCCTGTTTAATCTGAACAGTAATCTCTTACCGATGTGAAATCTGCTCTAAATGAGCTCAAACAGTCACAATGCACGGTCAGAGAAAAGAAAATGTGTTTAAAAAATTAGTGTTAAATATATTCCACCATTCTCCAATTTCTAAATACTCCAGAGGGGAGAGATACAGCTGTGGATTAGTTCTGTATGACCGGACACCTATGAAGTAGTTCTGGTAAAAAGATTTAATCACTGGTCTATACATGTCCCGTTTGCTTCTTTATCCAAATTTATAACTTTAATACTAATGAAGATATGGTGATGAACTTTGGATGAAATATACCTCAGTCTGTGGAAAAGACTGACAAGCATTATTACAGTTTGGTTAGCTGAGTGTTAATTCTGCTAATAGCTGCGGCTGTAGGAGTAGAAGCCGGCGCCCACCAATTTGTTGCTGCAGACCTTAAATCCCTCAGTTATCTTCATGGACACAGCGCAGGGTATTTCACTCTGAGAACAGTGCAGTGATCTGTGCATAATGTATCAGTGCACAGTACAGGAGGAAGTGTTCATGGTGTGAATGTACTTAATAACAAACTCGATTCAGGAGACAAAAAAACGAAAAAGCTGCCAAATAATGCAGACCATATCACCACCTGATTATGAGGAAAGAACTGCATGCTTGGACATTTTCAGAACATGTATCATCAGTCTTTTTCACACAGACTGAGGAATATTTAATCCAACTTTCATTGCCATATCTTCATTAGTATTAAACCTCTGGAATCAGCTCTCCCACTGGTGGCTTATTAACAAAATTCCTCAAAAACACTTATATAACTCTGCGAGATTTTATCCTAGAAAGTAAACATACCCCAGAAACCTTAAAGGGTCTATTTGTCAAATATATATAGATTGAATCAAAATATATTTTTAGATATTTGTGAGAGGAGCTTATATAAGCAGACACACATTTGTGAGAGCGAGTAAGACAGCTGTGCATCATTTCCCACCAAAAAACACAATCGATCATTTATATGATAATGACATGGTAATTCTGGGCATTCCATTGGTTGGATTACCTGTCGTTTTCATGTGTGGAATCTGAACCGAACAAAAATCTCTAATCTGAGTGTTCATACCTATATCATGAATATTCAATGTAGGGTTAGGGGCTGAGGAAAACGGAGTGTCACCTCACATTTGTTAAGCTTTAGAAATAAAGCACATACAATTTCTAAAAACTGTAATGATCAGTGTGTAGCCAACACCTCTGTTTATTTAGTTCTGAGCTCAAAGGTCTTGGTTAGAAATGTTTAGAGTGTGTTTTTTCACAATATATCAGCACATCTGAAAATAGATTTTTGGAAAGTCTAAGTTTACAGTAGATTTAATCAGAATATAGATTTATGACGCTCTTACTGTTCTGACACTGTTGCTGAGTTTGTGCTGAACAGACTAACAGTTTTTTTGGGGGGGAATTAGATAAAATCAAGGTATGTTAGACTACATCAGAGTTGTATGTCAGACTCCAGAGGGTAAAAAAAAAATTCTACAGCCAGAGTGCTTTGACTCACCCTTATACATTCACACATTCGAATATCTAATGATCCGTACTGCCTCCATCCCAAGAACTTGCACTTATTGATTTTTATTATTTTTATAACCGTAGGATTAAAAAAGCAGTAAAATATGTTTACTAACTATGCACTAACTTTTGCATGCGATTATATGAAGTTCCAGATTCATATTTGATGAAGGATTTGTATTTGTGTATATTTGTATAAGAGTTAACATGAACGTTCACGAGAAGCCTGCATCATCAGGACCGTCATGATCTGAAATTTTAGGTGCCCATTGATTGCCATATAAAAAACAGTTTAATGTGGGCAACGTATAGGCCTCAAGTGACCAAATGAACTGACCAGCAGTTCTGGATCTTGTCTGGCAATACTGACCACAGACACAGCACAAGCCTTTTACAGCATAAAGAGCTTTTCTTCCCATAAGATTGAAGATGCACGGTTTGGACAAAAGTTGCTCACCTGCTCATTTGCTGTTTCTTCAGAAAGGGTAGAACTAAAGACTTTATCCTGCTTTTGTTGGAGTAACTGTCTCTACTGTCCAGGGAAGGCTTTATACCAGATTTTGGAGCATTGCTGTGAGGATCTTATTGCATTCAGTGATGAGTGTTAGTGACATCAGGATGTTGGATGATCAACACCCCACCATGTTAATGTTTATCTGCTCCAGAGCCTTATTCTATTGGTAATACTTCTCTACAGGGACTAGACATAGTGTTTGTTCAATCGAATTCCGCTTTCTTTTATCTAATTCATCATAGCTGAACATGTCTTGTGACTGTGAGGGGAAAATATGGGTGATCAGATGAAATAATCGTGATTATTGTGAATCATTGTGGTGAGGTGATGTAATATTGTGACAGTCCTCTGCATCATGCTGTTGTCCGGTTTGTCTGCTTCGGTCTGTCTCTTCACCTCAACTTGTCATTATGTGTCATGCTGTGTCCTTCTGTGTGTCTGCGTCTGGACGTGTCTCCGGGAGTCCGTCCTTCTATCTGCATGTCTCGGGCTGGACGAGTGTGTCTGATTGTGTATTCCTGAGTGTGTGTGCGCGTGTCTCATTCTGTCCTCTCTCCTGCAGAGATCAATGATCGAGAGCAGCGTCTTCACACCATGAAGGACGTGCTGCGCAGGTTCCCCCGAGAAAACTACGACGTCTTCAAATACGTCATCAGCCACCTGAACAAGTGAGCTGTTCCTTTACACCACTTAAGGCCCATAAACATGCACATTCACAATAAACAACTAACACTCTCTTCATTCCACACTCAACATGTTAAGTCCAAACATTAAAACCACCTCCTTATACATAATTAGTGTTCATTTTAAACTCCACTGACCATATAGATGCACTTAATATTTCTACAATTACAGACTGTAGTCCATCTGTTTCTCTGTATACTTTGTTCACCCTGTTTGTCAATGGTCAGGACCCTCACAACAGGTATTATTTATGACACTGACGTGGTGGTGTGTTAGCTTGTGCAGTGGATCAGACACCGCAGAGCTCCTGGGGGTAAACACTGTGTCCACTCACTGTCCACTCGATTAGACATGCCTACCTTGTTGGTAAACCTTGTAGATATAAAGTCAGAGACACCAGCTCATCTGTTAGTCCTTAATCAGTAGATACAGGACACTGATGGTTGGTTGATTGCACTATTTTCACTCCAGCAGTGACACTGAAGTGGCAGCAGCTCTGCTGTTTTATCCACTCATATCAGCGCAGTAGCACACCACCACCACATCAGTGTCATTGCAGTGCTGAGAATGATCCTCAACCCAAATAATAGCTGTGCCACGTTGGTCCAAATCATTGAAGAACAGGGTGAACGAAGTGCACAGACAAACAGATGGACTACAGTCTGTAATTGTAGAACTACAGAAAAGAAAACTAGCAACATTTGTTGGCTGTGAATTGGTGATTTTATTGTTTCAGCACACAGGCCTTCATCAGGCACCCAGCATCGTGGACCAATATTCATTTACCAAATATTTAGTATATGTAGTCTGAAAAATGGTAAATTTTACAGCATATAAAAACAAAGTACTTAAGAACTGTAAAATACTGTTTTAGTCCACTTTTATTGGATTTACTCGACATGTGGTCCCGTTTCCACCAATCCAGTAGCACTGTGGTCCAGTCTTTAGACCAAGTTTGTGTGTTTAGAATTGTTTTTGCATCTGATATGCATTTTAAAAATGCTGCAAAAATTGTGATGGAAATTGAGTTCATATCAGCTTTGATTATCAGTGAGGGCAGACCATCCATCAACCACTAGACACCATTTATTACAATATGATACTACAATTGTGCAGCGTTATAGATTTTAAATAATTAGTGCAGATTTAATAGATGTCAGTGGAGATGACTGTAATGGTGATTGAGAAGTCTGAGTTAAGATTATATAATAACCTCACTTTCATCACAGACAACTTGACAGAAAACGGCTGTAAAATAATTATGGTGTATTATTTATTATATACATTTTGTGATTGTTGTCTGTTCTGTAACATTTATGAAAAATGACTTCACACGTTCATTAAACTGATCAAACTGTTTCTCTCTGTGTGTGTCTTCTCTCTCTCTGTCTCTCTCTGTGCATCTGTGTGTGTGTGTGTCTCTCTCTCTCTCTCTCTCTCTGTCTCTCTCTGTCTCTCTGTCTATCTCTCTCTATCTCTGTCTCTGTCTCTCTGTCTATCTCTCTCTATCTCTCTCTCTGTCTATCTCTCTCTCTGTCTATCTCTCTCTCTGTCTATCTCGCTCTCTCTCTCTCTGTGCATTTCTTTCTCTCTCTCTCTCTCTGTGCATTTCTTTCTCTCTCTCTCTATGTGCATCTCTCTCTCTCTCTCTCTCTCTCTCTCT
>BRDA01003554.1:0-11944 GCA_036984385.1 Crenuchus spilurus
CAAACAAAAAAAATACATTATCAAAGTCAAAGTGCACCTATTAAACATAGACCCTTGTTTTAAAACGAAAGCTGCAACCATTCAATGTAGATCTTTTATTATTATTATTATTATTATTATCGAAAAACAGTAAGCTAGTTAGCCGTGCTAGCTCTGCTGTTTGCTGATACTTACTGTGGTCAGCCGCGAGGTGTACTCGTGTCGTATCAGATTAGTAGTATTAAATGTCTTTGTCTTGGTTCCTCCTCGAGGGACGTTGACTTGACAAATTTAACAAATTGCCTTGAATATGTTTTTTTCCACACAAGGTAAAAAACTGCCAGACTGACGACATTCTGTATATCCGCACATGCAGCTGAACACCGTAACCAGGTTTTTTAGCCACTTGCGAGTCCTGCTGTTTTAGTCTGTTTGTCGAAAAAAGGGTATGTATTTCCCTCTAGTGGTTCAGCTAGGAATTGCAGGGACCTGACAGGATGTGGTTCGCGGAGGGCTCCTCTTCCTTGATGAAACGCTAGCTGGAAATACAGAAATCTTGAGATCGGCTAAATTTCAAAAGATATCGGCCGATCGCATATTTTGATTAAAAATCGACCGATACATTGCCGATCGATCGTTCCATCTCTAGTTAGGTCAGTTCATTTATGACTGCAGCGCAACAAAATATGGCCCCGCCCACTTACGATTTGCATAGATGAGCAGCATGCAGTGGTTGGACATCAAATAAAACTTGGATGAATATTCTAAGGAAGGTGAAGGTTTCTTATAAAGAGTATTACAGTGTTGCACCATTCCCACCAAACCCCAGATCATTAAAGAACTGGGTGAAAGGAGGATAATCTCATAATGAAGTGGGCTTTAATATTCTGATCTGCCGGTGTTGTGATGTTAATACTTCAGAATAAGAGACTGCTGTGGGGTCTAGAGGGTTTAAAGAAATGTTTTATGGACAAACAGCAGCCAGCTTTCATCTAATGGGCTTAAACTGGCCAGTGGGAGTCAGGGTAAGTGAATGAAGGAGGGTTGGCTCTCTTATCATTGCTGACTCACTGAATGATTGATGGGCTAATAACAGTATATTTCCATTGTTCATGTAGCTATGGACGGACACATTTAATGCATTATTTAACCGCACGGGGGGTCATGTTTCAGTCCCCTACTCTTACTGCTTGCAGCTCAGCTCGATGTTCACAATGAAGATGGGATGAGAGGCTTTCCGTAAATTGGTGGCACAAAGAGCATTTGCTAGATCACCTTTACCTCTTTTATTCCCAGTGACAACTGAAAGGCCGAGGCAGGGTGGGTCCAGGGATAATGGGACAGTCTGTTAGGTAACAAGTCTTATGTAAGTCTGGAAACCCCTGATCAGATGACAAAAAGTGAAAATAAATGAGGATTTCTGCTTTTTAAGAGCCGTAAGATAACAATAACACATAATAAAGGCTTAAAATATGTGTGTAATGAATAATATGACCTTTTAATTCTTATGATGATGATGCTGATGCTGGATTGAGTGTAATGGAAATGCATTATTAAGTGTGCCCTAACTTTTGCCCGTGCCAGTTAATAGTTTATTCCTTCTAGTCAGTAAATTAAATATCAGAATATTTTTATCTTTTTAAAGAACCCTTAAAAAGGTTCCTGGACGCAGGTTTAAGGGTACAAGAGTAATGAACCTTCCCAGATGCTTGCCAGCCTGTGGAGCACCACAGCTCTTGGTACATCTTCACTACAGGTTAGTGGTTTCTGAGATTCTGTCACCACCGTTTCACTTGGTACCTATTATGTGTTTTTGGACATCAGTGACATCACATCCTTTACCCATGATGATGGTTTTACACTCTGCTACAGCTGACTAGTGTGCTCACTTATTTATACCTGCAGTAAACACTGTCACATGGCATCTGTGACGTCCTGGGCTGAGTTCACGGTAAACCAGGGGTGGTCTGTGTATAAGAGAGGGAGGGAGGGAGGCTGTCTAAAGCCAGCAGAGCTCAGACAGTAGGGATGTTGGACTGGTGAACGCAGCACTATTAACGGTGTTGGCAGATGATGAGTCTACTCAGTGTGAACTCGACTGGAAAAGGATCAATCAGATGGGAACTTTGTGTGTTTCTACACTGGTAAGTCATTTTTATTTAACCATTAAAATTCCCATTAAAAGATGTAAATGATACTTAATAGATTAAGGATGATGCTAACTGTGTGGCTCATTTCACATAAACACCAAAATCAGCTGAAATGTGTTCATCTGTATTAAAAAGTTAATTTGTGTCGACACATTTCAGCTTTTATTGTTTTAATGTTGATACTGTTTAAATAGTAATTTACTTAATGAATATTATGATTTACTGATTAAATTATAAACACTAATTTTAATGATCTACTTTTTACACGTGATGGAGGCCGGACAGCATAATGCTAACTGCTTGCACTTTTTCATGATTAGTCACATTTTTAAAAATAAAAATGACTCTTGCATGCTTAGAACCAGTGGTGGAAAAAATTAAAAGGGCACATTATTCCCACTTAGAGGGGCACCTACCCTGGTATTTCATCATGTAGGAGAACCTGCATCACATTTTCTTTTCTGAAAAGAATAACTTTGGAACACGTTCTAGTAATTGTGCAACAGAGGACTTGATGCACCCTTTTCTATTGAAAAGGCAACCAAATAAGCGGCCTCATTAAGACAGATTATCAATCGTTCTCCTAGAGGGCACACCATCATTTATCGCAAAAAAAAGCACATTTTGACATTTTAGAGGGCACTTTGGTAACGTTTTTTTCAACCACAGGTGCACAAGGGGAGGCTGTCACCCCCCGAGTCCACCAGTGACCAGTCTTGGCATAATATTTATAGTGCTTTGTTAAAAATAGAATAATTACCTAAACTAATACTACATCCTTCTAAACCAAGTGAAACATCTGAATAAGAAAAAAAAAAACATAGAAGTTCAACTAAACATTTCAAAACTATGCCCTCGCTAGGCTTTGAGAGCATGTGCCCGAAGCAGTGGGCAGCCCTATCCACGGTGCCCGGTGTCTTGCTCAAGAGAACTTCAGTCATGACCTGCCCGGGGATGAAACCGACGACCTTCCGGTCACAACACCAGATCCCTAACCCCCAGACGGATATTAAATATATTGTTACTGAAGAGTAATTTAACTCCCAAATATTCTAATAATTTAAGGTTCTGTATGTTTCCGAGCAGAGTGAGGAGCCTTAACTGAGCAGAAGTTGTCTTGTACTGTGGGCAGCATGTTGCTGATGGCGGTCCTGCTCCTGCTGTCTGTGCCTCCTGGACTGGGCTCTAGACTGTGTGCTCATCTCTGTCAATGTTTTGAGCACTCAAACCTGGTGGACTGCCGCTCGCGGGGTCTGCTCAGTGTTCCTCACGGCCTCCCTCACGGCACCTGGCTCCTGGACCTGGGAGGAAACACTCTAGCCGAGATCCGCACTCACGCCTTCACTGGACTCTGGTCACTGCGCATTCTGGTGCTGGCGGACAGCAACGTCCAGGAGCTACGGACCCAGGTTACTAACTTGTGCTTTGGCATGGTTTTGGTTTTTAACACTTTTAAAGCCCAGCTGGAATTGAATTGTCATATTACACATCTGCTCAGTGTTTGACCTCCTGTATCCGGATTCTACTAGAGACTTTCTGGGCGGATTGTACCAAAACAAATGTCACGAAAGTTCACCTGTATCTGTGATTACATTCTCTCCTTTAATATGTCTATTAAAATTGTCTGATAAGCCAGTATCTGGCCTTTCTTATAGATTTTAGTGTTTTCCCCTCTACGTAAAGTTCTCTCCAGTAACGTTAAAAGTGGAAGATCTTCTCCAGACTACGTAGATTATTAATTGACTCTTAAAAGCTTTAATATGTTGGTTTGTGAATTTTTTTGGTGGAGTTTTGCTCAGAATCTGTAATAAAATATGCCCTCTGTCGGCCCTTCCCTCAGGCTTTCTACTCGCTCTCCTATCTGGAGAAACTTGACATGAGTCGCAACAATCTCAGCCGTCTCCCTGCAGACTTTTCAGACAGCCTGTCGTCCCTGAAGGAGCTGCGCCTGAACCACAACGCCCTCGAGCTGCTGGAGCCGCCGTGCCTGCAGCGCCTGGAGAGCCTGGAGAAGTTGGATCTAAGTCACAACTGCATCAGCGCCTTGTTGCCCGGGGCCTTCCGCGGATTGTCCCGCCTGCGCCACCTTTACCTGCAGAGCAACCGGCTGGCTGCCGTGTGGGATGGTTCCTTCACCATGTTACCTGGACTAGAGGTGCTGCTGCTGGGCAGCAACCACATCTCGCGCATCGAAGCGAATGCTCTGGCGCCCCTCCGCAGCCTCGCCCTGCTGGGTCTGGAGGGCAACCGGCTGGAACAGCTGAAGTTTCGGACCTTCCTGAACCTGCACACATCTGGCACACACCTGCAGCTGGCCGGCAACCCCTGGCACTGCGACTGCGAGCTGCATCGTGTCTTCACCAAGCTGCTGAGTGTCCGTCACCTGCACGTGGACGACTACCGCAACGTGACGTGCCACCAGCCCTGGCAGCTGACTGGAGCCTCACTGGCCTGGGTGGACGGCCAGCTGTGTGTGGCCGAGACGGTCACCGTTTTGGTCATCACTGCAACGGTGCTAGTCACTGTGTTTGGAGCACTGATTATGGCTGAACGCAACCGTAAGAAGAAGAAGCAGAGCAAAAACTGGAAACAGCAAGAAGCCAACACAGAAAAATGACTACAGCCCCGTATGTACATTCAGATTTGAACTGGAATTATGAGGCTAATGTAGCTAACAAGTCATGCAAGCTTGTACCCATAGCACAGTATGATCTTCATACACTTGTGTTACTAACAAACCTTGTAGCCATAGCATATTGAAACCTCCATTTTGGCAGTATATACCATATAACCATGAAGATTATAGATATCAGATTATTGTGACCACAGCACACCGGTTGTAGCAGACATCATGGGTAAAAGGACTTGATTTGACTGATGTCCAAAAGGGTAGATAATAGGGTACCAGGTGAAGCCTGGTGGAGGCAGCATCTCAATGTGGGATGTTCTAGAGCCGCAGTAGTGAAGGTGTAACTGAGATTGTTGATGCCAGAGGAAAACTTAACCAAGTTAACCTTGCATAAGTCCTGTAGCACCAGAAACTTCAAAAGGAGCAAACCCTTGTCGCTAAAAAACGCTAAAAAAATGCCTCATAACTGCGCTCATTCCTGTTATTAGTTAGCTAACTAGCCTAACGTTTGAGAATTGTTTCAGCTTAATGTTGCCCTACAAAAAACAGGCACCGCCTCTTTTCTGCCTCATTAATGACAATAACTGCATAACCGCTATATGGGGCTCATGTTAATAAATGTTCATTTATCCATTTCATTAGTCTTTTTGTTTTTCATTGTTTTATGTAGTTTTTGTTATATAAATGTATTTTGGAGTGTCTGGAAGGATTAATTGGATTCTTACTGGAAATATGGCATCACTTGTCTTTTATTTCACTTGGAATGAAAATCGAGATGTAAATGATAATCACAACTTCTAGAGGTGCAGAGCTGCAGCCCACACAAACTGTGCAAGCGAAAGAGTGCATAAAGGGACTTGATAATTAGAAAATAAACCCTTTTACCTGAGACATGATCCAAAAATACTCAGGGTGACGGAGATCCAGAATTAAGAGGCTGAGTAACGCTTTTTTCCCCCTAACGGCTGTTTTCTAAACTGATGTTTTCGGATATCTAAATGTTTTCTAAATGGACTCTAATATAAAAGAGTCTTTTATAAGTGTTTGATTTTACTATCACAGCAGAGTTATCTGCTATTTTTAAGACTTTTAACCTTGTGATCAAATGATTAGCTTGACTAAACTTCAGACACATTTTTGTAGTTTCCAAATCAATAAATGATACCAGTTCAAGTGTGTCAGTTTTATCTAACATGTTAATGTTGTCTGTTCAAAACAAGGGTGTGGTAAAACAGGAGGGCAAATGTGAAAGAGCAGTTATTTGTTTAGTATGTCGTGACCCGGCCTGAGACGTTCACTGTAAATATTGTGTAGACACAGACATTGTGTCTGTGGAGCGGCTTTGTGTGTGTTGACGCTATTGAGGCTGATGTCGGTCCTTCTCCTCCTGCTATGTTCAGTATTGTCTAAAGCGAACTTTCACTAAGACATCACAGTATATTCATATATATATATATATATATATATATATATATATATATAATGTGTGTGTAAGGTTCTGAACAGCTGAATAATTATGTTCAGAAAGGCTAATATGGGAATGTCTACAACATTTGCACCAATGTGATCCAAAAGAGACCGGCTTGGGCTAAATTTGGACCAAATCTGACGGACTAAAGACAGGCCGACTTTTAACAGCTAAATAAAGGCCATGATGGGCTGACCCGATTTAGCCCAAAAAATGTTATCCATATCCCACAGAACAGCTACTGTTTAGGTTACACTGCTAATGAAGCTCTGGTGATGAAATAGTCTGTGTGAAAAAGACACTCATGATTACAGTGCAGGTAGATGGGTGTTCATCACTGATGACAAATATCCACGGCTGTAGGAGTGGAGGCCGGCGCCCGTCCAGCCATTTCCATTAAAGACCCCAGTTATTCTGACTGGTGTTTATTTCACCCTGACAATCGTGCAGAGATCTGTGCATAATGTATCAGTGCACAGGACAAGAGGAAGTGTGTACGTGCTAAACTATATTCGGAAGACGCAACAAGGTTATTTGTGGATGCACATGCAGATGAGATTTGCACACATACACCAGCATTCCCAGAAGTCTCCAAGTAGACCACATCGCCTGATCAGGACGTGTTCAACTCATGTAACATCAGTCGTTTTCACACAGCCTGAAGTTTATTTATTCCACATTTCATCACCAGATCATCATTAACATTGTTATTGTTTGGGTAAAGAAGCAAACCAGACACGTTGTTGCACTGGGATTCACACAGGAATAGCGCCTCCTGTTGTCCACCAACACCACTTCCAGATGACACACAAGGTCTCCCATCCAGACTTGCTAACCTTCAGTGGATGTGGATGCTATAACTGTTGGTAAAAGCATTCATGTATTTTAAAATATGGTGTTAAAGCACTGGAATATTGTCTGTGCTAACAGTCCTAATAAATTTAGAGAAAGTGTACATAGTGATCCAATGTGAAACAAGTTCACCATTACAAGAGTCAACCGACTTCAGTGAAAGCAGAGTAGATTTAAAGAAATAAAAAAGCCAAAACAAAGACCCTGTATTGAGATTTCTTTTTTTATTTCCATGTTAACTATTTAAAAATAAAAAATAAAATACTGGGAAAAAGTCCTAAGCAACGGCAGCTTTGTTGACACAGAGTAATGTGAACTGCTATGTAACGCGGATGGCCGTCACAGCTTGTCGCCACTGGCAGAGCCTCCATCAGGCTACGAGTTTCCACGAGGCTGAGAGAGGGAGGAGCCCAGCTTAACACCGCCCGCCCCCTTTTCCCCCACCGTCTCAGTCTCTAAACATGGCAAGGTATCTCAAACTTTTTCTTCTTTTTTTAATGGATTACAAAGAACCTCGATAAGGAAAATAAAAGGCGGTCCTGTCGCGAGAGCATGCGAGATAATAAACGGGGAAAAATGGAATGCATTGATGAGGTCGAAGAAGGGAAGCATAAAAAAGTCATAAAAGAATGACGTAACAAAAAGAAGTCCTGTTACGGTGGAAGAGGTATTCACAACGGTTTACGAAACAAAGCTGTACTCTGCACACGTGCAGGACTTTTTGTTCCTTTTGGATCATCATTGTCTCTAGCCAAACAGAGAGGACATGCCCAGGTCTCTCGATGTAAACAGAAGGCTTACAGTAAAGTAATCAAGAGTTTCACTCCATCTAGAAGAATTGAGAGTGGAAGAAATTGCAACAGTTTAAAAAATAGCTGCATGGCGCTTAGAAGGAAAAGAAAATGAGCCGTGATGAGTGACGATGCTTCGGAGAAACCTGATTATTATTGTTTTATTCAACAAGACAGACTTGCGTCCAGCACCTGATGTTAGGCCACGGAGAAGGAGCCGCCTGACGCGTCGTCTCCTGCCGAGTGCAACTTCACCACCTGCTCTCGAACCCTCTCGCACACATTCAGCGCTCGCATCAACTGTTAGAAAAATAAACCACTCTTTCCACCCAGACTGATTTACAGTAATCCAGTTACAATCTCAAAACTTAAAGAAATAGAGTCAGATCTACAGTACCTTTCAAGTCACATTTGTGTTCGGATAAGGAATTTGAGAAAGTTACAGCTACGGGGACACCGATTACGGAAACAGAACTCCTCAGGCTTCTGTTTCATCATTTTCTTGGCAAATATGAGACAATTACGAATGGGTTAGCAGTCAGAGAGAAGAAGCAGGAAGAGGGCGCACACGATGGCAGGGCTAAATGAAAGGATGGTCGGTTATTAACTTAAATCTTTTTAAAAAACTAAGTGAAGGGCTCAATTTTTTGCCCTTTCTTTCGCCAGATGGTGGCTGCTTTTTTGTTCTTTTATTCATTTATTTTTTTATCTCCCCACCCCGGACATCTAGGATGGCCCTCCCCTCGGCTGGGGGAGCGGATGGAAAATAAAACTCTGAAATGAAAGGAAACTCAAAAACTTTGCAGTGCCAACGTAGCACCCTGCGCCGGTCTCGCGCTCACGCCGACAAAGCCGAGTCCTTCTGTGTTTGCTGTGCTTGTGACCGCTGCACGGACTTCTGACTCTCCACATCACGGAAGTGTTTCTCAACCTGCAGAGGAGACGGCAAGATAAAATTAAATCGAAGTCTAGCCCAATATCTGGTCTATCTAGATTCTATCCAGATTCATTTTTGATAGTCCAGACAGTCAAAAAAATCAGATCCATAACACACTTGGAAGTGGTTTGAAATGTGCTTACTAGGACTGCAGCTATCAGAACCTCGGTTATCGTACAATTCCGTTATTGACTTTTTTCGGAGAAATTTTGTCCCAGTTTTCGTTCACACGCCTGGTTTTTGTCTACGTGCCCACATGACCTGCCGCTAATTTAGAGAAAATAAAACATCCACCCACGTTCGTCGTTCATTCCGGATGTGTTTCTTGTTGCTTCTCAAACACTCAAAACAAACTAAAAACACATCACACTAAAGTGACGGCGCGCAGCACTACCACCTGAAAACGGGTGTGTAAACAATTAGTGGCCAAGAACCCTGAGAACGGGTGTACAAAACAGACTGGACCACACCAGCACTCTCTAAAACAGAGCGTAAACCTGTAAGAGTGATGTTAAATGTTCATTTATCCATTTCATTAGTCTTTTGTGTTTATTTCTCATTGTGTTCTGTGTGTAAAACTATAGTTATTCTATATAAAATGTGTTTTTGTTCATATTTTGGAGCGTCTGGAACAGATTATTTAGATTTACATAATTTCTTATGTGACATATGACTTCAGTTATTTGTTTAGAACAGATTAATGATGAAACTGTGAACCTGGCAACATCACCAGCATGGCTGTAGTTACTGACAACTATACTGTTACTATAACAACCCATGCAGAGGTTTGTGATGTCTGGATATGCAAATGTAATATGATCACTTGTGTACAGTCAGTCTCAATCTGATTTGTCTGCAGTGTGAACACAACTTTTAGGATAAAGAACCAGAGCTTAACAGAGAGAAATAAAGAAGGTATACAGATAAAGGGAGAAAAATAATGACTTTTGGGCTGTTGACTCACTATTTTGCGAACGTGACTTAAAGCGCTGCCCTCTTTGCCTCTGCAGTTGTCCACTCTGTACGGTGGAGTGATGATAACTTCATCCATCACTACGATGTTCTTCTCCTGCCACTTGCACTCTTTGATGCTGCAACATAAAAAACAAATGTGGGCATCAGAAAAGCAGCCAAATCAGGTACAGTACAAGCTCAGAAAAGGCCTTAGGCAGAGCTTTACATATTCACTCCTGAGGCACGTTTTATTATACAGTATCACAGAGTTATTATAATCCTTATGGTGCCCTAATGGCTGGATATTTTTGGTTTGTGGCTATTCTGACTGTTTAACTTTTCTGTCTGAGACTTTTTTCAACATTTCTTAGAACAGAACACCTCTAAAAGTAAAAATGTAGATTTTTAGATGTTAGATAAAAAGGGCTAACTGAGAACTTTTAGGTGCCATAGAATATTTTATAGAGTTTGTTTTTTAATGAGCAGGACCATCACAGAGCAGAGAGTTACCGTATATACTCAAATAATCAGTTTAATAATATTAATAATAAAAAACCTGGTGCCTAAAAGTTGGGTGGGGGCGCATATTACTCCAAAATTAGGTCTACAACACTACTCTTCCACTGCCCCACCCTAGTACTGTAGACCCTCCCCATGTGGAGTGTGTGGCCTGTGTCTCAGTGTGTACTGTGGGTACATTTGGTTGTTAACCACACTGTAAGATGACGAGGTCACGTTAACCACTAAAGAAAAGCCCAATTTTCTCTCCTAACGTTGGGGTGCTCAGATTATTCGTGTGTGTGTGTGTGTGTATATATATATATATATATATGCTTTTTAAGTGGAGCGTCATTCTCAGCTGTAGTGATGTGGTGGTGGTGTGTTAGTGTGTGTTGTCACTGCTGGAGGGAAACAGCGTCAGGACTCTGTCTCTGACTTTACATCTACAAAGTGGACCAACAAGGAAGGTGTGTCTAATAGAGGGCATTGAGTGGACAGTGTCTAACATCTCCAGCAGCTCTAACGCACCACCACCACATCAGTGTCACTTGTGTTGAGAATGACCCTTCACATAAATAATACCTGCTCTGTGGGGGTCCTGACCGTCAGGGTAAAAGGAGGCTAACAGGAAACATGGACTACAGCCTGCAACTGTAGAACCACAAAGTGGACAGCGAGTGTAGATACAAGAGTGGTGATAATGTTATGGCTGATGTTTACAGTTCTAATCAACGTTGCAGAGTCACTGTAATCAAATCAACATTTTATTGGTCTTTTGATGAAAGCACAGAACTAACAAAACTGAACAGTACTTACGTTTTATGAATAGTCTGGAACAGCTGCTGGCCCTCCACGGAGACTCCAGCACTAATTGCATAAGCTTGGGACAACTTGTCTTCTTTTTCTGCCCGAGCTCTATTCGCAAGCTGTAGAAGGGAACAAAAACGGTCCACAAGAGGATTTTTGAAAAGCTTCTCATCAAGCCCCATCAAACTACCATCATCCAAAACATGTTTGGTCTATTAAATGTGATTCTAGGATCTATAAGAAGACAGATTCCCACCAGACAAGCTACAAATAGGGCACAAAAATGATTAACAATTGGAAGTAGCACACACAGTGTCAATATGGGGCCAACAACAACAATTTTACATGTGTGCTAATTGTTCTACATAATACACTGTCCACCAAAATAATGTGGATCTCAAAAATAACATTTTATATACATGTACCTCAATAAGGGCATAACAATAAGTGGGCACTTTATTTAAATGGCCGTAATGAGCCCCTGGTACACTGGAGTTATCTCCTGACCACATTCACCAGAAACCAGCCAGAATCTGACTTTACCTTGTTAAAATTAAGAGAAGCTAATGGGGGAGGAGTCTCAGTGCGGTCGTTGATGATGTCCACCTCAGACACGTAGGCTAAATTGATGAGAACGACATCGCTAACGTTGGGCTTGCCACTGGATGGGGCACATTCTGGGGAAGGTCAGTCAAGGCAAAGATTCACAACAGATACATTTTCCAACAAGCAGTGAAAATGATAATGGACGCTCTTATCAAGCACAAGTGTATTCATGACAACCTGGACTAAATGGGGTTTACACGAACTATTCTCGCAGGTAATAGTAAAAGTGACGAACAACCTTTTACATAGACAACACTTAGAAACGGAACT
>BRDA01003556.1:1989-13577 GCA_036984385.1 Crenuchus spilurus
ATCGTGTGGCACAATGTTAGACGGAAGACGCAATAATCGGTAGACCCAAATAAAACACACTGACCTGTCAGGGGTTTCATAAAGTGGTTACGATATATTTACCAAAATCCAACAGTTTTTATTTATTTATTTATTTTTAGAACTTTTACTCGTAGTCAAACAAAGATGGTAAAATTTTGGATATTATATAATTATTATTAACACTTCAACAGGGTTTTTGATTACAAATGTGTTTTTGCCCAAGCTTTCTGCTAGCAGTGTGTCTTCAAAAACTGACCAGTTTTAAATGGTACACTTTTGTGTAAACATTAGTTTTTGGGACAACTTCACAATTATTATTAATATATTATAGGTTTTAAAATGGTAGAAACAAACTGATGCTCATTTTCAAGATTTTTTTTTTATTTATTTTTTTTTTTATTCTTGACAACCTAAAACTATTTATATAGCATTGGTGAAATACTTTGGGGACTGTCCAGTCACACAAAATAAACCCAGATGGCTAATAATGCAGAAGGCAGATTGTAACACGGTGTGCTATTTAGTTAACCATCCACCAGAACAATTAACCTTCAGATATGCAGCAACATACTTTTATTCCAAAAGTGTATGGTGCCAGAACTCAAGTCTGCTATCTTTGGTCATAGAGGTACAAGATCTGGTAAAGTGTCGCTTTGTGCATTCCGTGACCTTCAATCTTGACTCTCGACCAAAGAAAGCAGATGGAAAGAGTGGTATAACAATGGAAGAAATCCTAATGTTCCTTCTTATGGAACCTATGTAATATTAAATATAATTTTGTTTTGACCCATTTTCAGAATGCACAAACACTTAAATGTGATTTCCTACCAAATCTGGCCCTGAACTACATCTCTTGCTTAGTTGTGGTTTCCCAAGCAGCCTGTAGGGCAGGACTTTTTCTGTCAATGGGAAAACCTGTTTTAAACTTGGAACAGGGATGAATGGCTACATGACATTCTCTAGTCATTGAAAGCCAAACAGCATGGAAAACTTGTTCCTAAACTGGTTAATGTCAGCAAAACTGGAGTTGTGCATAATAATTTGCAGAACGAAGGCATGTTGCTTTGCGGTCGTCATTTAAACTCGAGTGATGCTGGCCACACCGTAGACTTTCTTACGTTGAGCTCAGCATAGTGAAGTATGAGCTGCTTTACCAGGGTTTTGTGGGTTTGAACAGGACTGTGCTTAATCACTGTGCTTTAGAAAATGAGTCAAACATGACCTAAGAGTGCTCATACTTGTCATTCTGCAAATGTTATTTTTGCAGATGTCGTCATCAACCAAGACTGTTGTGCAACACACGTCCTTTACATTTGTATCCATGGAGATTGATTACGTTAGTGATGGTCGTCTCCACTGACTCTGTAATGGTTGATAAATCAGCGTGACTGAGGTTTTTTTCTTGTTGGAACAAGATCTAGGTTCTCAAACTGCTGCCAAGTTTTGTTGGGTGGTTAGTAAGCGTTCCTTGTAGGTCTCCGATTTGATCAGGAAGACTGGTTAGACTTCATTCTCTCAAGCTGGGATGGTTTCACCTTAAGCCTGACCTGCTATACTTGTTCTCCACTTGCACAAAACTATTGTGGTTAATTAATCAAACGTCATTAACCCACTGTTGTGGTAGTGCTCCTTTTTCAGAGGTTATTAGGTTGTATTGTACACCAGTTCCTGATATCTTTGTGCAGATATCTTATTTGCATGTTTGTGTTCTAATCAGCTCGCAGGTACAGCAGTCCTGGCTATTGGCCTCTGGCTGCGTTTCGACCAGAAGACTCAAGGCCTGTTTCAAGCACAAGGCTCGCCCACGGCATTCTTCACAGGTAAAAGGGAGGAGGGGAGTAACGCTTAGCTTTTAACATCTGATTATCTTTTACAAACCGTCTCAGTATTGAGACACACGGACCACTCGTATGGCATAACATCTGAAACGGCCACACCCCAAAAACTACCCTGAGGTGGTTTGGATATGGTGGTAGTAATGGGAACATTGAGTCACGTCTTAAAAATCAGCGAGCCAAGGCATTTGAGTTATCAGCACTGAAACTGGTACAAAGAGTGAATGAATTTAAAATGCAAATAAGGAAGTTCTTTATTTTCGTCAAGGCATGTGTCCTGAAAAGAGAATTTTAATAAAGCCAGGCATACGCTGTGGTATTTTAGCACGTTTTTAAGCCTGCGTTGGTCGTAGCCGACTGAATTTCAGGACCAGTCTGAATTTTAGCTCAATTAGCTGATATGCAGTGAGAGTGGAAGTGATCCCCAATTAGGTTGCCAAACGAGCTCCGAGTGGACAACAAATTTGGGTCGGTTCTCTCGCCGTCTCGTTCAGAGTTTATGAAAAGTGCTAATTTAATATGTTGATGACTTGCAATCCAGTTTTCTCAACTGGTTTGGTATACAGGCCCTATATTCTGATGAATTAAGTGCTTTTATGTAGATGGAACTCCTACCTGGAGCTGTTTCACATCCAGTGTGAGCACCCAAATCACAACTGGCCAGTCAAACTAACTGCTTTCATACAGTGTGACCATATAAATCAGTTTGTATGTGCATGAATAATTATTCCAATGTGCTGTACGAGTCCTGACCAAGGAACAGGATTTCCAAAATTGGTGTATGCCTGGCTTATGCCAGTCCACAAAAAGCTAAGGAGTGATCTTCTAGGACTAGGCTTAAGATGTCTTAAACCCTTTGGATAAATAAGTCATGAGTATATTGAACACAATGAAAAATCTTTGAACTTCTGAAACTGTGTAAATGTATATTTGGTCAGCAAGCGTTAACCATTTGAAGTAGTCTGGTCAGGTTAAGTTGGCCATATAGCTTCAGCCCATTGTTGAGGATTGTCCAACTTCAACTGTGGTATAAGTTACCTGGCTAACCAGAGAAATCCAGCTTTGTGTAATATCCCCTGGTCATGAAAAGCCATACTAAGAGAACCAGTTCCTAAACCGGTTCATATCAGCAAAGCAGCAGCAATACAGTGGGTGAGGACTGCGCCATAGGCAGGTTTGTTGACGTGAAAACGCCTACACCCTGGACTCATTTGGACTTAACATTAACTAGAGTGGAATCTGCTTAATAAAAGAACTACAACCAAAAATTAGCCAGTTGCTTTGTGAGAGTGACACAGTGCAAATGTCTTTTTTGAGGAGTTTAAGACTGAAATAATCATGTTCTCGTAGCTGAAGTCAGGACCGTTCATTGGTGTAGGCTCTTGCTGCATCCATGTACGGTACCTTTTTAGTGGTGACTAATGTGTGTAAAAAAAAAAAAAAAAAAAGCAAGCGTACGATGTTAAAGCAATGTTTGTTGTAGGTGTTCCTGTTAAGGGTGTGTTTACATTTGCATTGTGTGTATGAGAGGTGCTCATAACACAGAGCCACTTTCACCTGCATATCTGATCTCTTATCTGCACTGATATTGGTTGTACTTTACATAAGTATATGGAAGTTTTTGCTGGAGACTGGCTCTGTGAAAGAGTACTAATGTTGGATGAAAGCATGGCTCAACACATTGTTTTATTTACAGTGGAATTCTGTTCAATAAACAGAAAATATCTAATTGTGATTTTTATTTTTTTTTACTAATATTGTGACTCGTTTAATTTAAATTGTGATTTTTCACATTTTAATGTAGGCTACAATAAACTATTGCAGTTGCGCACTCTTAAATTGCAATTAAAAACAATCTTTTGGTCCTAGTTGTTGGCTGGTGCAAGTTTACTTCATAGTAACTTGGTGTAAACAAAGTTTATGCAGAATGTTATGCTTTGTTTTGATGGTACAGCTGTCTGGTCTGTTAGCTTGATACTCGCTTCTCTACTTAACGTACAAACCGGATTCCAAAAAAGTTGGGACACGAAACAAATTGTGAATAAAAACAGAATGCAATGATGTGGAGATGGCAAATGTCAATATTTTATTCGTAATAGAACATAGATGACAGATCAAAAGTTTAATCTGAGTAAATGTAACATTTTAAAGGAGAAATATGTTGATTCAAAATTGCACAGTGTCAACAAATGCCAAAAAAGTTGGGACAAGTAGCAATAAGTGGCTGGAAAAAGGAAATTGAGCATATAATGAACAGCTGGAAGACCAATTAACACTAATTAGGTCAATTGACAACAAGATTGGGTATAAAAAGAGCTTCTCAGAGTGTCAGTCTCTCTCTGAAGCCAAGATGGTAAGAGGATCACCAATTCCACCATTGTTGCGCAGAAAGATAGTGCAGCAATACCAGAATGGTGTTACCCAGCGTAAAATAGCAAAGACTTTTAAGTTATCATCATCAACCGTGCATAACATCATCAAAAGATTCAGAGAATCTGGAACAATCGCTGTGCGTAAGGGTCAAGGCCGTAAAACTCTACTGGACGCTCGTGATCTCCGGGCCCTTAAACGTCACTGCACCTCAAACAGGAATCCCACTGTCAAGGAAATAACAGAATGGGCTCAGGAATACTTCCAGAAAGCATCGTCGGTGAACACAATCCTATACTCATTGGGCAGCCAACCAACATCATAAACCCAATCCTGGTCCTGGAGAGTTCAGTTCCAACATATAACAGGCCAGATTTGGGCACTCTTGGTTTAAACTTGGGTTAAACAGTAGGTATGTCTCTGAACTTCAGTTTAGTGTTTGTTCTTGTATGCTGAGGATAAATGCAGTTTAAAGGGGGTTCTGGATATTTAGGAACTAGCAGGTTCTACTGAACCACTTGGGTCATATTGGGTTTATTATGGCCTGTGGAAATTTTTATAAAGCTGGATTTCTTGGGAAACTGGATCATTTAAGCCAAAAGTTAAGGGTTACCCATTTAAGAATGTTCCTCTTCTGTTTGACAGACTTGTTTCATCTTGCTTTGTACAAGTCCTCTCAGGATGTCTTGGTTAGTCTGATAACAGACCAAAATAAATGTGGGAGGGACAGTTGAACGGCTGTGGAACATTTTTTTTGAAGAATTGTTGACATCTAACCAAAAATGTGAGATTCTTTTCTTTTTGATAAATATCTCTGGTCTGCTGGAGTTAAGAGTGGTGTGGGTTTTAGCAGGGCGGGGCAAATATTGCAGTACTTGCCACCCCCTCACTCACTCTTTCCCCAAACGCACACAGAGGCGCCTTTCTCTGCACCCCCTCAACAGAAAGCACATTGTTCTGTCCTGTTTGTTCTGCCATCAAGAATTGTTAGTTTGCAAGGCCTACCAACAGCCCCACAGTGCTGTGAGAGAGGGCTGCCCTACAATGCCAAACATCTTAATGATAGGCTGTCTTTAACAATTGCTTGTGGGTGGTGTTCTTTAGACACTACTGCAGATTTCGGCTTTGGGTCCATTGTGTTCTGCACGCTCTGCGTACTGTATACGCCCAAGCTGAGCTAATAGGATGGCTTTAGCATGAAACATGGTTGCTAGAAGCTGTTTTAAGTCTTGTTCCCTCCCTAAAAAAGTGATTAACAGCATACAATTGCTTCTATAAAAATCCCTCTTAACAAGAATATAATTTCAAATATGTAGTCAGGCCTGTTTGTCTGAAATTTTCCTTTTCACTGGAGCCAAGAGGCTATGATCAAGATCTTGTTTATGTGAAGGGAAATCTATATACATTTGGGCTTTTTTTTCTAGAACTGTAAGGTACTGTGATGTAACCTGCTGTAAAATCTTCTACTGCGTAGGTGTTTATATCCTTATTGTGGCTGGGGCCCTCATGATGGTCGTTGGCTTCCTGGGATGCTGCGGGGCTATCAGGGAGTCACAGATGATGCTTGGAGGGGTGAGTCCTCAAACAAATCGAAGTTTTCAAAAATAATATTTTACCAGAATCGCTTGTCAGAATAACTTTATTCATTCTAACTTTAAAACTAGTTTTATCTGAAACTGGGAAATTGTACCATAAGGCCAGCAAAGTGTTCATGCTGTTGACCATGTTAGTGTTGGTCTTTTTATGCTAGTCCCGATTAACCTTTACGAGAACATTTGACTGAATGTTGGCACAAGTATCCGCAATTCTGTCTTTAAGGTGGACCAACATGGCTCCATAGATAGAAATCTAAAGATGTTAAATTTGGAGAATGTAGTGGCCACTCGATTGGACCTCTGACATTTAGAGGAAACTGCACATCAAGATGTGCCGTCCTTCACGTTGCCTGTACAGAAGAAAAATCAATAACATGAGTACAGTTGGTTACATTGGCCTGGCACGCCAAAATGTTTTCCTGGTCAAGTTCTCTTCCCATTTGTAAAACATGTTGAATCCAAGATTGTGACATTTGATGGTAACATGGCCTAAAGTTTCGCTTGACTTGTGCCTAAAATTGAATACCTGTCTGCCAAACTATTTTATATGGGCGTGTCCTTTGCCTTTGAGACTCTGTATAATATTACAAAATGACAACAAGCATTTTCATCTGACACAGCAGTACAGGATGTGTAATTTGATGGATCGTCATGGCGATATTTGCTTGCTATGCATGTTAACATGTAAAATCTTTCTCCAGTTCTTCATTTGCCTGCTGATCATATTTGCAGCGGAGGTGGCAGCTGGAATCTGGGGACTGTCCAATAAAGATACGGTTAGTGATGTGTCCAAATTATAGCACGATTCAAGAAACACATGCTTGAGAAAATCCTGATCATGTCTCTCTCTTGGTTGTGCAGATTGTGCAAGAGCTGAAAAACTTCTACACCCAGACTTACACGAACTACCTCAGCACACCGCAGGACGCGCTGAAGGAAACTTTGAAAGCAATCCAGTACAGCGTAGGTTCTGAGATTTGTGTACTTGAGTGTCTCGGAGTACTGAGTACATCCTGAAAATCTTTTTTCTGTTCTTTGTACCCAATTAGCTTCAATGTTGCGGCACAACGGGAATCACTTTCCTTGGTGCCTCCGACACCTGTCCGAGCCAGCAGGGTTTGCAGAGTCTCGTGACAACGGTAACAGTCTACCTGAAGTCTTTTTCCTATTTGATACCAACCTGATCTGAGGAATGAGTGGTTTACATGGCAAACCGTCCCAGTCATGCTTTGGGAATTAATTTTCTGTCACTGTTTTAGAGTTGTCCAGCTGCCATAGATGACCTGTTCAACTCCAAACTGCACATTATTGGAGGTGTTGGAATTGGCATTGGTGTGATCATGGTGAGTATTGCAGGTTTGAAAATGAATTGTCCTCTATTATGTGTTTCATAGCTGCTTGAGTTACAGAATGTTGGTTAAAATCCAACCCAGTCTAATGAGAATTGTGGTGCACACTTTTATAAAAAATGTTTTTATAGAAGTTTTGTAGCAGCTTTTGATGCTCAAATTTGGGCATCAATTCAATACTCGGTTACTTTCAGTCAGGGGCGTAGCACCAAATTCTGGGCCCTATGCACAAGCAATGCCCAGGGCCCCGCCCCCTATAATTAAAATTGTTTTTTTTTTATATATATATTTAAAGGAAAATAAAATTCCAGACTCCTCAAGGGCCCTCTCCACACTTGGGGCCCTGTAAACTCGGTGCCACGCCCCCACTACAATGCCCCTGCTTTCAGTACATTTTCAAATATAAAAGTTAACACGGTATATTTCGTAGTTCTGTATGGATTACAGAGATTTCACTTAGACATTAAACTGAAAAAAAAAATTAATTATAGATTTTTTTTTAAATTTATATCCAGGGAATCAATTTGACATTGATTTGATACACTTGGTATGAAAGGCAAAATTCTCATATTGTGACAACCCTGTTTTTAATTAATAGCCCTTTTACAGCTGGAACACATCTGAAGCTCCTTCCAGTCTAACATCCTAGACATTTCCATCTCTAACATCTCTGACCTACAACAAACGTTCTCGCCTCAGTACCATCTCTAGCTCCTGTCTCTCTCCATCAAGGAAGGTCCTGCCTTAAAGCAGAAGTTGCTTAGAACTCCAGCCCAACTTCTGATCTCATTTCTCATTGGCTTTTTGTTTTTTGGCCAATGTTTATTTTATTAATTTTTTTTAATTGTTTTTTTAAAATGAGCAATAATTGCTATGAAACACGTCTGTGAGATTTGAACAGAATATATATTCAGGATTGACCTCTGACCTTTTCTTTCAGATCTTTGGCATGATCTTCAGCATGCTGCTGTGCTGTGCCATCAAACGGACCAGGGATATTGTGTAAAGAGAGCCCCCTTAGACCCCCTAATCACTACAGCTACCTGCCTGCTGCATGTGTTCACTTTCAAGGACCACTGCTTCAACACTCATTGAAATGTTTTGTTCTGATGCTGTCCAGCAATGGTCTTCTAAGTGGAAACTGTCAATGTTGGCTGTTACTAATTTGTGAGAGTACTGATTTGGTATCGGATGCTTTTTAGCAGTCATACGAGTGAATTTGTCATGGAAAATGGCCCGGGCCGAATTTTTTTTTTATATATATATATATGCAAATGTCGGATTTTTTTTTTTGGAAAATATATGTATAAATATGCTCTTGTAAATGCTTGATTTTATTCTTTTTTTTTTTTTTTTTTTTTTTTTTTTTAACTAATTTTTAGAGATGTATGATTTAATAAAGATTTCCCCTACATCCAATAACATTTTGATGGATAATAGAAATACTAAATAAAATTGTCTGATGCCAAATATTTCTGGTATAATTGCATAAAATTGAGACACACCAATTTTTTTTTTTTTTTTTTTCTCCCACCTTTTACAGCCATCATGAGTGATTCACATCACATGGGATCACAATCATTTACTTGTGCATCTCAAAATAATAGAATGTCACGGACAAACACACTTCTGTTCATAATTTAATAGTTAGTTTTATTGATCAGCATGGCTTATAGCTAAAAAAAAATCAGATCCAGAATGACTCATTTTAATGTTTCAGTATTTCAAAAAATACATGTGTTGGAGATGCACTAGTGTATTCAATACATGGTTAAGGTGTGTGAGATTTCAGAAGTTATGAATAAAAATAAACACTTTCTACATTACTGGTTGTAAGCAGCTCTAAGAAGGATCTTTGGGTGCTGCACAGCTGCTCAAACCAATGTTTTTCATTATGAGTAGTCACTGTGTATGACAAGCTTACGTCAGAGGGCTACAACAGGCTGCAGTGTGGTCACTCTAAAAATGGCCAATGAGATGGTCACATCTATGTTGGTCTCATCATTGCCAAACCATATACAAGTCAAATAATGCTAATGGTCAACCAGCCAATTAAAATGAATAAAATACAAGTCAAACGTTTTAACAGAAAGATTGTCGGGGAAATAAACTCCCCTACTGATTTTTTTGTAGATATAGCAGATCCATAGTTGTACACAAACATCTGGTTAAATGTTTTACTAGTTTTCTAGGTGAAAACATCCTTTACAGAATGCATGCCTTTGGCACTTTACATCGTGGTTTTTTTAAGCTTTGTCACATCTTAGAAAATAAAAAAAATTCCAAACTTCATTCAGAGACTGAGCTCTAATAAAGACTTCACAATCCATTGGCTGAGACATCAAAAGGAAATAAACATAAAAATACACATCCAATTAGAGTATTACGACCACGTTGGTTTGGAATGAACTTGGGCCAGGTTGTCACAGATGCCACGTGACGATGATGCCTGATACTTCCTTCTTTGCAGATGTGTTCATTATAGAAAGGGGATGTCAAACCCCAGTCATGGAGGCCTGGATTCTTGCACAATTTGGTGATCTTCCTGAACAGGTTTAATTGTAGCATCAGAGCAGAGAAATCACTAAACTGCTGGACACCGGCCCTCCAGAATTGGAGTTTGACACCCTATTATAGAGGTTAACTGGTCCACAGTGGTCCGCCACTCGCCAGAGTCATCATTCTTTGGAATCAGTGGCTCGTGGGGCATCACTGTTCTGCTGTTTGGAGACACTTAATGTACAAGAGGTCCATTCTCAGTACACCTTCACTACAGCAACTCAAGAACATTTGGTAGTTAGTAGATCTAGTTTGCAGTTTTCCAGGTGCTACCACCTTTCAACTGGTACCCTAATATATAATAACCCGGCGCCCAGGTAGCAGTTAGGGGGTTAGGTGCCTTGCTCAAGGGCACTTCAGTAATGTCCTGTCTGGGGATCGAACCAATGACCTTCTGGTCACAAGACCAGATCCTTACCACTAGGCCATGGCTGCCTCCCATACATGCAGCAAACACTCTCACATGGCATCTGTCACATCCCAGCACAAGTTCATTCCAAACTGGGATAGTCATAATATTCTGCATGATCAGCAAGAGTGTACAAGGCCATTGAATCTCAGTATCTGTCCCTGAAAATGTGAGACAGGTGTCATAAATTTGGTTGTAGTGAAAAATTCTTCGTCATTTTTTGCTTTTTCGTTTTTTTGATTTCTTTCCTTTTTTCTTCGTGGCCTCAGGCCAGCCGAAGCCTCTGAACTCCAGGCAGTCTACAGCATTGTGGGAGATGTAGTAGGCGTTCTCCATGGCAGCTGGGCTGAGGATATCCACCTCTGGTTGCGCGGGTTTGGCACATGCTGACCTTTTCTTAGATGAGCGCTTCCTCTCACCCTTCTTCCTAGGTCTGGCACTGTGGGCCTTGGACTTTTTGGCTTTTGTAGGCTGCAAAAGTACAAACAGTCAACAAAATGAATTTTCTCTCCCACCTTAAGAAGTTTTTCTGTTTACCGTGATTACGTTTTTGCACAATGCCAGCTCACTGTCTTCTCCCTCTTCCTTCTGATCTTTATGGAAGAGAACAGTTCAGAAAGTGACCATCCTTTGTCCTCTGACCTACCAGTCCACCTTTAATAAAAACTGTATTCTGATTAAAAAAGAACATCCTTTATAGCTCATTTTGGCCTCAACAGTGACTGTAAGCTTAGCTTTAAAACAGCAAAAACTGGTCGTGCCCTCTCTGGGTGGGTAAGATGGCACTCTCTCTCCAGCACTACTAAGTAATGTCGGCTGGCTCAGGTGTCTGTCAGGTGATCCATCAGAACAGGGGATCCTGCACTTTCCTCCAAGCGCATTGGCTGCCCGGCGGCGATGTATTGGCCATAGTTGGAAAAGAGGTGGAGCTTGACTTCACATGCATTAGAGGAGACGTGTGTTAGTCTGCACCCTCCTACAGTCAGATATTACAACCCAAGTAACACAGAACACTAAACTAACGTTCTGGTATCGTTCTTGCATGGTTCTGTTAAATGAAAACATTCCTGGAACGTTCTTTGAAGGTTTTGAGTAAAATTTGAACAAACCTAGATATAACGTTCCAACCTAACGTTAGCCTAACGATGAACAAATGTTCCCTGTTTGTCACCTGACCAGGTGTATAATAATAATAACATTAAGGGAATGTTCAAGGAATGTTATAGCCTAATGTTCACACCTAACGTACTGAGAACCAAGCAGGAACTCCACACCATAACATTCTGTAAACGTTAGAAGGTAATGTTCCCATGACCTACATGGAACGTTCTCGCAATGTTCTTGCAACGTTCTTGTGTTAGCTGGGAATAACATTAAGGGAATGTTCAAGGAACATTATAGCCTAATGTTCACACCTAACGTACTGAGAACCAAGCAGGAACTCCACACC
>BRDA01003557.1:0-19220 GCA_036984385.1 Crenuchus spilurus
CTTAAACACAACAGTGCATTTTGGCGGCGCTGGTGAGGAGGAGCTAACAAGCAGCAGTATCAGACTTCTGAACTCACTGTCAAGCTGCTTAGACGCGAAATGGAAATAAACGTTAATGCTTATCAAGTTCTATTGTCCCGCCGTTTCATCGTCATCGAGGGAAAAATTATCGTGAAAAAAATCGATATTGTTTTATCGCCCAGCACTAGTTGGGAATCGCATATCAAATAACTTATTTGGTATACAGTCTGCAGCAGTACCTCAAATCCTCACAGCAGTGCTCCAAAGTCTAGTAGAAAACTTTCTCTGGACAGCAGAGACAAACTTTTTCAATACACTTGATTTCAGAAGAAACAATGAATGAGCTGGTGTCCCAATATATTTTGTCCATATACTGTATCTTATCATTTGAACAGTGCTCTGTAAAGTTCTTCCTAAGTAGAGGGAAACGTCATCATTAAAAGTGCTGAAACTGGGGCGGCCTGTCCTCCTCTTGCCCCGTGTGCTCTGGCATCCATACAGCCTAATGTGAGAAGACATTAATGTGTGTCGTAATACATAGCCGAGGCCCCGATGGGGGCGCCGAGGACAAAATGTACATGAGAGATTGGAGCTCGCTGGCGTTTTGCCTAAGCAACATGTACTGATCATTCCAGGTGGTTGAAGTTACAGAAGAGGTTGCTCAGCCCTAGGATGCCCTGATGGAGGTTAGAATATGAGAGTGATGCCTTCTCAAGCCTTTAAAAGGTTTTTTCTTAGAAACTGCGCACACTATACAAAAGAAAACATCAGGTGGGAATGTTAGGCTGTCATTGATTGCTAGGAGGATGTTGTGGACTTGTAGGTGGCTGATAAGGCGTTACCACGTGCTAAAGTGTACCTAGAGGTCTCCCAGGTGTTTGGATTCACTCATTCATTGTTTCTTCCAAAATCAAGTGTATTAAAAAGAGTTTATCCCGATTTTTTGGAGTAACTGTGCCTACTGTCCAGGGAAGGTATTCTGCTAGTTTTTGGAGCATTGCTGTGAGGATTTGATTGCATTCTTCCACAAGAGTGTTAGTGAGGTCAGGTTGTTAGATAATCAGCACCCCACCTTGTTCCCATCTCATCCCAAAAGTACTGGCTGGAGCAGAGAACACAGATCCACTGTGTTAATACCTCTCTTCTAGCCCACACCTGGCATTAGGCATGGGTCCAGCATGGGTATCACTCATACACAAAGGAGACAAGAGGCTGCATGTGTGCAGACAGCCTCTATACATGCCTAACGTTCATCTGTGGTAGCAGCTGGTGACCTCTATGCACCATTCGTCTTGCAACCTGTCCCAGATGTGCTCAATGGGGACAAATCGGGGCCATTGTTCCACATGCGGTTAAGCATTGATCTATTGGGGAGTGGAACCAGGATTCCTTTGTAGATAATGTAGCACCTCGCCCCAACACCTCTGCGATGTGTTGCTCACTGGTCAAGGTTGTGGCAGTGTGCATGAAGCAGGAACAGGACTGGACCCAAATCTGCACCCAAACCATAACAACTTTTGGTGGACATTTGGTGGTCCAAATGTTTGTGAACACCTCTTCTAATTAATGCATTCAGCTACTTTAAGTGGCACCCACTGCTGATACAGATGCACACACCTGTCTTGTCCCAGATAAATAAAAGGAGCAGATAAATACAAACCTATTGGCATCATGCCCTATGCCAGGTATGGCCTAGAGGGGTATAAAGCCCCCCAGCATTGAGGTGTGGAGCAGTCAAACTGTGTTCTCTAATGCAGCCAATACTTTTAAGACGAGTTGAGGATGAGGTAGGGTGGCGATCATCCAACATCCTGACCTCACTAATGCTCTTGTTGACGTATGCAATCAAATCCTCACAACAATGCTCCAAAAATCTAGTACAAAGAAGAATGAATGAGCAGGTGTCCCAATACTTTTGTCCATATGGTGTATCATGACCTACCTGTTTGCATTAGGTCATGATACACTATTTGGACAAAAGTATTGGGACACCTGAATTTTTTTTCCCAGCTTTGCAATATTGGTTATACTGCCAGAATCTGAAGTATCTCATTTTCTCCTCTTTCTCTCATTTCTACCCTCCTGCTGCCTCGGGTCTTCCTCAGGTACGTCCACGCTCTGTACTTGGGGGTCCAAAGCAGATGGCGAGGGGATCATTCATACTGGCGCATGATGTTCGAGAATGCAGACATCAGCATGCTGCGACTTTTGGAGACCTTCCTGAAGAGCGCTCCTCAACTCGTCCTGCAGCTCAGCATCATGGTCCAGACCAGCCAAGTTCTCCCTTTACAAGGTCAGTTGCTTTATTAATTCCTTTATATTAAAAGGTAATATGAGTTAATATTTTGGCCAAAATAATATAAAATAATGAATGAAAACATAATGTATTGTTTTTCTAGATTCCACTAATGTATGATATGGATGTAATTATATCTACATTAGCTGGGTACTTATGTACTGTGCAGTTCTAGACACTCAAAAGTCTTTGTCATTTGGGACAGAGATTAGAGTGTCACCTCAACCACTAGCAATGGTCAGCATCCACCTGGATGATGTGATGGCAGCCAGTAGAGACTAGAACACACATTAGCTATTAGAGAGGTGAGGAGAGACTACACCAGTTTTTGAGAATGGGGAGGATTAAGAGTTTAGGATTAGGATTAGGAGTGGGAAATATAGTCAGGACATCTGTTTAACATCCCTAATCTTTTAGAGGAGATGACCAGGGTCTTTTTCTGACCTCAGATGTGCTGCTTATATAGTGCAGTGTCCTCATCATTACAGTGGGGCATTGGAATCTACACAGGCCTCCTGTTGTCTCACCAGCACCACGTCCAGCACCCACTCAAGCTTCTGTCTCCCATCCAAATAGTAACCAGACCCAGAACTGCTTAGTATCAGTGGATGCACAGTTTTTGTTGTGCAGGTCCTCCTCATTTTACTCTGATAGGATGCACCTAGTCTGACTGTAGTTTCTGATACAGTTTTCAGTTCACATAGTTTCAAATTTGCTTATTGATAATTGTTGACATTATTACATCATAACTAGGAAAACCCTGGACCTACCTAAAACAATATATCTTAATGCTATAAGATGCTTTGCAAAATGGAAGGCCAGATAAACTGAACCAAATCTGGGGGATATTCTACAAAGTGGGATTACTCAGTTTTGCCAGGAAGATTAAGTACAAAGTCCACCATGTCTAATTGGGAAAAGAGCAGGAGGACATTCCTATCAAACAATTGATCCTGGACGACCAGTTATCATTTTCTACTTTCATTGCAAACTTGACTCGGTCGTGCAGGTTCCTCTTCTTCAACATTCAATGAATCCGACCCTTTCTAACTCAGAATGCCACCCAGGTGCTTGTCCAGTCTCTCGTAATCTCAAGACTTGACTACTGCAACTCGCTGCTGGCTGGTCTTCCTATGCGAGCCATCAGGCTCCTACAGCTGATCCAGAATGCAGCTGCTCAGCTGGTCTTCAGTCAGCTTAAGTTCTCTCATGTCAATACACTGCTGCGTTCACTTCACTGGCTTCCTGTAGCTGCTCGCATCAGATGTTCGTCTACAAAGCAAAAAATGCACCAGCCCCTCCCTACCTAATGGAAATGGTCAAGGCTTGAGCCGCACCTCGAGCCTTTCGAGCTTTTAGTATGACTTGGTTTGACTCCTTCAAGACACGTGGAAGACTAGCTTCAAGACTCTTCTCTGTCCTGGCACCCAGGTGATGAACAAACTCCCACAGACTGTTCAAACAGCAGAGTTGCTCACAGTCTTCACACACAGACTGAAGAGCATCTCTTTGTGGAGCACTTAAGCAGCACTAGTTTAAAACTCTTATTGTAAAGCTCTTAGATTGTGTATAATTGGGTATCTCTCTCTCTAGGTATTTGTGATGGTTTTGTTCTAACAGTGTCTGAACTGAAGAGATAATTATCTTAATGTAAATAAAACACTGCTGTACATGTAGATAAGAGTGTCCTCCAAATGCCGTAAACGTAAACAATCCTCAACATGAGGCTTAAACTGTCTGGCTAACTTAGAAATCCTGCATTATGGAATACACCCCTGTAAAACATTAGGTCTGTATTACTGCTACTGTTCAGTATGAATAATGACATTTTGCATTTAAATGTATATGAAATCCTTTCTTATCACTAAGATGTTGGAGTGCTATTTTAGGCCATATTGATATTTCTGTTAAGCTTTGCAGGTCATGGGTTGCTCTGTCTGTCTGGCGGCATGCTCTTTGGTCTGATTGCTAGATTGTATCTGGTTAGTATTCATTGCCTCAGTGGGACTCATTTAGAAACTTAGCCTCACTTAGCATTCATTAATGAACACATCCGACATGATCTACACAGCATGGCACCACACAGCGGTTCATTTTCAGTGCAACTGCAAATTAGCTGGAGTGAGAAATCTGCAGCTGATTACAGAGCACAGAGGGTATGGATTATACGGATTTAAGCACAAGTGGCTGGACCCTTAATCTCGGACAGCCTTAGAAAAACATGAATGTGCAAACATTTCTGAACACTTTTGACTAACCATCTATTTCTGTATATGTGCTTATGATGCTAACGATGCATCATAACAGCAGAAATGTAACAGTGCATTGTGAAGAATGGCAAATCTAATAATTATTTCATTCTATTTAATTCATTCATTGATTTTCTTTCAACTTGAATTTTGGATTGCACCAGTCAACATTACACCTACCGCCTCCAGCAAGTTATGCAGCATGGATGAATCATTTCTTTTGAATTTTAGTCAAAATCAGTCATCTAGTACCAAATTGTGAGCTAAGCGTATCATTATATCATTAGCTGGCTCTGATATTTGTATTATTTATTAAAGAATAAGGTGTATACATTGCTACATATGATATTACTTGTGCTATATAATAATAATAATAATAATAATAATAATAATAATAATAATAATAGAAAATCAATAAAAATGCTTTTCTCTATGTGAATGTGTTGATTTGTAAGTATAATAATAATAATAATAATAATAATAATAATAATAATAATAATAATAATAATAATAATAATAATAATAATAATATTATACTTACACATCAACACATTCACATATAGAAAAGCACATCTTATAGTATTAATGTTATTTTTTATTTATTTTAATATTAGTGTTTTTATGTTCAAAAGAACATAGGTGCCTAAAACACTGTACTGTACATAAATCACTTAAAATATATATACACTATTCTATATTTATTATTTTGTTATGTCATTCTATATACAAGATCACATTTCTTCTTCTTTTGTGCATTATTATTATTATTATTATTATTATTATTATTATTATTATTATTATTACTATTACTATTATTATTACTACCGTTATTATTATTGTTGTTATTAATATTGTTGTTATTAATATTATTATTATGTGATGCTGGAATACATCCACCCCTCCTGGACAAAAATGTGTGTCCTGATGCTGATACTGAACATGATCTAATGGTTCTAAGCAAACACCTGTCCTGTTTACTTCAGCTGCAGTACCATCACATAACTGTAATTCAATGGCAGGTGAGTTTATCTGCAGGGCTGAAGGAACTGTCCAGCATTGATCCTGCTCCATGAAAATGATTAAGCTTATCATAAGCTGTAAACTTTTATATACCCAGATTTTTTTCTACTGTATATTCATGTAAAACATCCCATTATATTTAATGTGTATTCTATTTATTCCTTTTATTGTATTGTTCCCTCCCACCCAGTTGCCACATTCTGCAGTTTTATTGTTATTCTATTATTTTACAGAAATGTGTGTGATTTCTTACTGCACTGTATATAAATGCTACATAAACATAAACACACATATTGCTACCTCATTTTGATTAGATAGTCATGTGACATCAACCAGTCGGCACCAGAACTCTCACCACACGTTAATGTTTAGGCAGAGATGTGAGGAGGGACTAAGCCAGTTTTTGAAGATGAAGATGAGGAGCAGTGGGAAATATAGCCAGGACATCATGGTAACACATCTACTCTTTTAGAGGACATGACCAGGAAGTGTTTCCTGACCTCAGAGAAACCTCATCTGAAAGACGGTGCCATTTATAAATAAATGGTTCCACATTACACACAGCAATAGTGCATCCTCTTTTCCCACCAACACCACATGTTTTTCTTGGAAGTCTCCCATCCAAATACACACCAAACCCAGACCTGCTTAGCATCAGTGGGTTTATGTAGTCCTGTGCAGGTGCTTTGAGTGCTGTCTATTTTTAATTATTTTTTTTTTTTACTCAAATTGATTAATTATTATAATTTCAGGTTATTCGCTGACCTTGGATTTGCGTATTCACTTGGGGATGTTCTAAAACATTTTTTGGTAGTGTATATCAATCAATCATTAGCCAAACTGTAGTAGACATCATATCCATAAACATATAACTGTAATGAGCCATAATAACATAATGCATACTTGCAGTCACTTGTAGCTGAGATATATTCTATCTGATATTTTCATTTTTTTAGTCAGCAGTGCAGCGCTGTTGACGTTTTGTTGCCCTGTGGAGATTAATCAGCGATGTGTTGCATTGAGGACGAAATGAGTGATGCTGCACTCAGGGCTAATTCAGAAATTCAAAGCATTTGAAGGGGGCTGTAGAGTTGACTGATGCTCATGTCTGGGGCATTCATTAGCGTAGTCCCTTAGTTCTGCTTCCCTTCACCAAATGGGTGAGCTGATGAGCTGCCAGATAGTAATCAAATATTTATGACAGCTCTCCACAGCTCTCTTATTTTTCTATGGGCGTATGTGTTTTATACTTAATATTGATTGCTTCCTCTCTTTCGATCAAGCGTAGATCATTACTGACACTAACCAGTAGTCACAAGAACAAATCAATATTCCACTGTCCATCAACACTAATTATCATCTCAGACATTTTTATTACTCTGTACTGGTACTAAAAACGGTTATTTCGAATAATATCACTGACTGTTGGGTATCGCTAATGCTCCTACTTCATACAAGCTCATAATAACCTGCTCTTAAAGGAATATTCCAGTGTTCAACTTAATCACCATGTGCCATATCTCTAGTGTAAGCTCAAACATCAGGGACTAAGATTAATGCCCATCATAGTGCTGAACAGAAAACCCATTGACTCAAAGCACAGAATAGAAATCATGGGACAATCTTTTAGAAGACTGTGAATTCATCAGTCAAAAATATGTCTACATTCAAAATGTAAACCTCTACAGTTCTTTCATAGATGAGACTTCTACAGTGGAAAATATCAGTGGTTATATGTTACCAGCCATATGGTGCAGCCTTATAGTGATAGGGGGGTTCCCAGGTCCCCTATAAGAGTATGGACCCTCCATAACTCATAAAGAGACCCCCCTGGCTCAACTCACTCAACAGTCATTTACCAACAGTCATTTATTCACCCCACATAAACTCTGACACAATTCATACCCTGGGGTGTTCATCACCAGTCAAAAAGGGCATTGTTGCAGTGTTGGTGCTTAAACAAGCCTGATTCAACTCAGCTGTTAATAAGCAGGTTTGCATTTGTGCAGAGAAATGACAAAAGACTGGCCTTCCGAGACTAGAGTTGAGAACCTGTTGTGTTCTCTTTTATGCATAGATTAAATAAAACCTTAGATAATAACAACAGCATGCTCTAGTGTTGTATAAAATATCATAAAAACAGCTTTAATAAGACATGTGTGCTTAGAAGATTATTCTTCCAAATTGTATTAGTAGTTTCAAATTAATGTTATAATCACATTTCATATGATTGTTTGAATTCAGCATCTTCTGTTTTATTAAGTGAGATTAGAGTCAGTGGCTTTTCAGTTCTCTAGGAAGTAACAGGAAATGCACTGGAATTATTATGGTGATCAATGGTACCAAATGCTGGAATATTCCATTAAGCAGCTCAAAGCCTTCCTCAGCTCATGCCCTTTTTTCTTCCAGGCCTCTCAGCATCTGCCTCCTTGGTGTCTCTCGCCTGGATGATGTCATCCTACCAGAAGGCTCTGCGAGATTCCCGTGATGACAAGCTGCCCATGTCTTACAAAGCAGTGGTGGTGCAGATGCTGTGGCACCTGTTCACGGTGGGTGCTCGTGCCATGGCCTTTGCGCTGTTCGCCTCCATCTTCCAGCTCTACTTTGGCATCTTCATCGTGGCCCACTGGTGTGCCATGACCTTCTGGATCATCCAGGGCGAGACAGACTTCTGCATGTCTAAGTGGGAGGAGATCATCTACAACATGATGGTGGGCATTGTGTATGTGTTCTGCTGGTTTAGCGTGCGTGAGGGGCCCACGCGGTGCCGGCTGCTCTTGTATAGCCTCATAGTACTAGCGGAGAATGTGGCTCTCACTGCGGCATGGTACCTTTACCGGGGGGCACGTACCTCTGACTTTTATGCCGTGGTTGTGGTCTGCGTGGTGGCTTGCAGCTATGCCTTGGGCACATTCTTCATGTTTGTGTATTATTGCCTGCTGCACCCGGACGGCCCTGTATCAGCCGCTAATTTGGGATGTGGTATGATGGAGGTGGCGGCTGTATCAGAGCCTTGTCTTTCATCAACAGCATCTGCCCCTCCTCCAGATGTGGTTAGTAGCCCACCAAGGACGTTGCAGAGGACTAAAGCAGTTGGAGACCAGGAGGCAGGAGGGGAAGGTGCCGACGTGTTTCAGGTACGCCCCCCTGCTGGATTAAGGACACCCGTGCCACGCCTCACCCCAAAGACAGAGGGGCCGGTCATTCGAATTGACCTGCCTAGAAAGCAGTACCCTGCCTGGGATGCCCACTTCATTGACCGCAGGTTGCGCAAGACTATCTTAGTTCTAGAAAGCGCGGCTCCCATCACACCGAGGATTCAGTATCGCTGCCTAGGCACACCCAAGGAAGTAATGGAGTATGAAACCACGGTGTGAGCACACCAGACGCTTTCTTGCAAGTTTGGGCATTGGCCAAACTGTCTCACTCCAAATGCAAGGTGCATGTCAGCCTTCGTAGGCAGGCCCACCTGGCTTCAATTGGTGAAGCTGGGACAGGGCTGTGGCAGAGAGAAGAATGGGAAACAAGCAGTGCTAGCCAGGTCTCCACATGATATGACCTCTTTCTTTGATTCTTTCAATTTATGGAAGTATCTGTTACAGCTCTTTTGAAAGAGAGTCCTCTGGTGGTGGAACTCGCCATTTCACTACCACAGGTTACTGGATCAAAGAATAAAGAGGTCTGAAGTTATTGCAGGGCATTTGGAGCAGGTCCTGTTGAAACTGATATTGGAGAGAGGGAGGTTAAAAGCCACAAAAGATGTGGATACAAGGGACGCAGTATATACGTGTATAATTGCAGTATATACTGAATATTTGCAATGATGGTGCTTCAAAATATCTTCATACAGAAAAAATACTTGGATGTTAATAAGCCCTTATGGCAGCTGTTCCAAACAGCAGTTATTTGCCTGATGCTGAGCTGCAGTTGGTAGTTATTTATGGAGTCTGAGATGTCATAGCTTTTAGGTAAGGTACAGTGTATGAATAGTTTCATTCAAGGCCTTAATCAGCCCATGTAGGAAAGTCATGCAACATTTAGAACAAGGACCAGGCCAAAAATAACAATACACACAAAAAAAACCCAGATTTTTTATCTTAAGGATAGACTATCCTTATCAAACTAGACCCAAGACATTCCTTTATTACAAAAAATAATTACAATTCTAATTCTGCAGTATTTCACAGATGATGTCTAAAAGCAAACAGGGCTCAGATGTTTTAAGTTTTTAGCTGGTCTATAGTGCATCTGCGATGATACTTCAGTGTATGTTTACATGTTTTTAAGTAATCCTCTTTTTTATGATATAAAATAAAAATGTTAGCATTATGGTTCTATGGTCATGGAGACTGAAGATTGGATCAACCTGTGCTCGGTTGATCTGACATGTAAAGGGGGTTTGGTCATAAACATATAGTACTGTGCAAAAGTCACTGATCAAAACCAGTTGTCTGAAGCCAGTTCCTGAAAATCTTTATAGTATTAAGATGAACTGATAGAGAGGGAGATAGTGTTCAGACCTTAAAGACCTTAGTGCGGAGATGCTTTTGGGAAACTCAGGCTCGGGCAGTACATTTTTAATTACAATCACATTTGAATAAATGCAAATACAACATTAATACCGTCCACTTCATTAAGACCACATCCTTGTATCTATTTCTAGCTCCACTGACCATATAGGTGCACTTAGTAGTTTTACAATTACAGGCTGTAATGTTCAATGATTAGGACACCCAAAGGGCAGGTATAACTTGGGTGGATCATTCTCAGCACTGCAGTGACAGTGAAGTGGTGGTGGTGTGTTGTGTTGTGACATTTTAAACCCTGTATCCACTCACTGTCCACTCGTTTAGACACACCTACCTTGTTGGTTCATTTGGTAGAAGTCAGAGACAGTATCTGTCACCCTCTAGTCCTTCATTGGTGGTTACAGGACAGTTTAAAGAAATCAGCACGCACTAACATGCCACCACCACCTACCTGCTCTGTGGGGGTCCTGATCATTGAAAAACAGATTGAAATGAGGCTAACAATATATACAGAGAAACAGATGGACTACAGTCTGTATTTGTAGCGCTACAATATGTGATGAATACTTGCATACAATAAGCCAACCTGACTTTTGTACAGTACTCTATCTGTAAGGTTTCATTCTATTCACTCAGTAGATTCATTCTCCACAGTACCCTACAAAGGATCTCTTTCACATAAGTGGTGCATAACATTGTCCTTTACATGCCGTCTCTAAGCCGATCATCTCTGAGTGACACAAACACACACAATCCACCAAATGACAACTGTAAATCTCAAGTTGCTTTGTATTTTTAGAAGATATAACCAAGGTATTCAAGTTCTTTCTTGTAAAGATGAAACAAAATGAAGCATTTGATAACAAATAAAAAAAGAGCTGAATAAATCAGGCAGGAGGTCAAACATAAAGTACATTTTTGCACAGTGAGGCTGATGAACTATTGGTTATACAAGCTTCTGATGAATCAATGGAACTTAAAGGAATGGTTCACCAAGAAAATACCAATTATATTATATTTGACCTTACCCAAAATCTAGCTAGTTGGGCAGGAAAAGTGTGCAGAGTTAGGATTTTTGGTGACATAGGCTTTCAGAGACATAAACTCAACTGCAGAAATGGAATCAGAAGTGTAAGTTCTGCATCAAAAACTCATCAGTGTTTACTTCAACCAGGGGTGTCAAACTCAAGTCCTGGAGGCCTGGATTCCTGCAGAGTTTGGTGATCTTCCTGATCAAACACACCTGATTCAGCTCAGCAGGTAATGAGCAGGTTTAATTGTAGTGTCAGAGCAGAGAAATCACCAAACTCTATAGGAATCCAGCCCTCCAGGACTGGAGTTTGACACCCCTGACCTAAACCATTACCAGGTCACCCATTCATTAGGCTTCCGGGCCAATCACAAGCTACTACTCAACTTTAAAGGGAAGTAATTTGCCTCCACAGGCGCTGATGCGTCGCCGTCATCCTTCTTCCGCCCCACCACCACCAGGTTGGCCCCAGTCCTGTTGCCCAGGGGGTGTCTCCACCTCTCCTCCCCATCTGTCTGACAGTGTCTGCTGTAGACCGAATGCTGCAGCCAGGGCCTACGGCAAAGACCCTAATAATTAACCTCTTCGTTAATATCCTTAGAGTTTTTATGGCATAACTAAAAGTCCAAGATGACCAGGTCTGTAAGTATCATATCTATGGATGTACTGGGATATAGAAATTCTGACACAATGATGGAATCTGTAATACTTGGAAATATATATATATATATATATATATATATATATAGAGAGAGAGAGAGAGAGAGAGAGAGAGATGGGGAGTTAGGGCAAAATTAGCATTGGGAGTCTTGCCCAAGGACATTTATTGGTATAATGTGGTGTCTTTGCTAAGGGTGGAGACTGTACCCATCTATGGAACACTTCCGATATTACAGTGAGTAATCTCTGTAAATTATAGCAGTATGGACCATTTCCATATAACAGTGTTAAACATTACAAATGTCCATTGAAACTCTGTTAGTACCCCACCTGCCTATAAAACGAATCCAGTACAAATAGTTCAATTATTAAGTCAGTTATCTACTTTTAGGGTAAGGCAAAATCTTTTATAACTGTTATTTTTTTGTGAACTCTTCCTTTAAGGATAAAATGTTATTTGGTCAGTGCAGTATTGTGAAAATATGGCTTTTGTAATGCTGGTAAAGTGAGTTGGTGCATCCATAGACACAGGAACTGTTTCACTTCAGCATAATCTCTACCTGCACTGTCTCAGTACTGTGTTACCATGTTGGTGCTAGCTGGAACACCTCAGCACAGCCTACTGTATGCTGTACTAGATCAATCAATACCATACTGGTACACTGGTTTATGCTGGATTTCTCTTCAGACACATTAGATAGACATAAAGCCTTACACTGCTCATGTCAGACTGTAACTACTGTACAAAAAATGATGGACTTCAGCCATGTGTGTGTGTATTTGGAAAATAAAAAACAGTGTGTTTACTGGCCTGACCAAAGCACCACCCTGGAAAATGTCTTCTGTTTACTGATGACAGACAATCTTCATTGTTGAAAAATTAAAGGCAAAAATTCCGCTGAGAAATGCGGTACAGCTGCAGAAATGAAAAACAGCTTTGCAGATGGGTTTTAGGCAGAGTCTACCACTGCACTCATGTGGAAATAAACCGAATAGCACCTCATATATGGAGATAGTGTTACTGTATACACTATTGGTGTATATTGCCTTTTAAGATATCACATGAAGCAAGAAAGCCTCATAACATGGAATAAAATATATTAACTCTAATGTTAATCTCTGAAATTAAACATTTACTATGTTCAGTAGATTCTCTGAAATGTCTTGTCATTTGCGTTATTAAAATTTCAATTTGAGGTGTAACTATACAAAAATTAATCAGATTCAATTAATCAAAACATGTTCTGTGGCATTTTAATTTACTACATTTAGTTAGTAACATTAATGGGTTGACATTTCATTCAGTGAACCATTGTTACCATTTTAGATATACAAGGTTTTGTAGAGAAGCTGAGGTTCGGAGCCTGTATTGCTGAAGAGCACGAGGGCGACAAGAAAATAACAGCTTGCATTTTGCGAGATTCTGCAACAAAGCAAATATTCAAAGGAATGATGCCAAATTCCAAGGATAAGCACAATTGCAGGGAAAAGAATTATCAAAATGGATCAGCAGATTATGAAACTATTTTAATAGGAGTTTCTGGGACGTGGGAAAGAGGTGATTTCTTGAGGAGAACTGTCTCCATTGATTGCTCACACTATCTCTGTGTCTTAATTAGGAGTGTCATTATATACTGTTGTTGTCAACCATGATTGCAATATCGTATTAGTAATACACATATGACAATATTGTAGTGAAGTCACTTATTCATTAGGTTGTATTTAATCTCTTTGTTTGCTTATGCACATATATGTTTACAGGCTGTTCACCTCACTACACTCATATTTTGAGTGACATTTATTTGCCAAAATAGTATTAAATGATATTTCGCCCAAATTTGCTATAGACATTGCAATAATATCGTTATTGTGAATTACTTTGGCCACAGTAATCGTGTAATGAAAATCTCATATTGTGACAGCCCTAATCTCAGTACTAGTACTCAGTCAGTTTCCGCAACCATCCCAATAATATTTAACACAAAGTGTAGGATAGCAATGCTCTGTGCAAAAGTCACTATTTCACTGGCATTAAAGACTAATATTTAAAGAAAAGTGTCATTAGTTGCATGCAAATGTGAAAGTACAGTATGTATCATTAGATTATTAACTGAATCTGGCTCAGAAACATATACAATAAAATTAGCAAAAAGACCATTAAGACTAAATATTAGGCATTTCTAGAGACATGTATTACATGTTAATAACATCAGATGTTCCTAAACCACTGACAGACTTTACTGGAGGTGAGAAATGAACCGAATTTGTTCAGGCAACAGAATCGAGGACGCTGATTGGCTGAATCTCTGTTGCTGTGAGTATCTTGTCTCAGCAACGGTCAGTGATTGGCTGCAGAATTGAGGACGCTGATTGGCAAAAAATTTGTTGCTATGCACGTATCTTGTGTCAGCAGGTCAGTGATTGGCTGCTTCTTCTCTGACTGGGTGATATTTCTTTCGCCTCAGAAGAGAGAAAGAGAATGAACCAGGAAGTGAATTTGCTTCAATACATTTTATATATTACATGTTATTATTATTATTGTGCATGTTTAGCACAAACATACATTAAATACATTGGTATAAATTTTTTAATGTTTATTTTATAAATGAAAATAAAAAACAATTTACACCATAGACGATGGTGCCCTAACACTTGGCCAGCCGCCACTGGGTCAATACATTCCAACAGAGGCCTCCAGAACCTCAATCTGATCATCTGTGTTGGAACAGCAATGTTGGAACAGCAAGTCTGATTGTGGTAGCTCCACTTCATAACTTATAGAACTTATTACTGCTAACATCTTGATGCCACCACTACCCTAGAGTTTTTGTAAATTCCATAACTTGAATGTGATTCAGAGCCATTGTGGTGCATATTAACAATAGTGGGTTTCAATGTTATGGCTGATTGGTTTATCAGTAGAGGAGCAATACCTTTACTATTTAGAAATGTGACCAATAGTTTTATATTTAGAATTATACCTCCTTTCTAATCTGTTTCCCAAACTCTCTCTGTTATTTCCACTGCTGTTGGCAGCCAATTCTCAAGTTTCTCAGCCAAGTCTGGCGTGAGTTGGAGTCATGTCCAGGTGAGTCACAATTTATTGTGGAGGAGGATGGGATACATGTTCTGCCAAAATGCTACAAATTTGTACCATACAGAATTGAATTACGTCATATTCTTTTGAATCACATCATATCGTGTTGAATCAAATCATTCCAAGTAGCTCTAATATTGCAATGATGGTTCATGTTGTATTACATTAGTATTTACTTCATGTGTATATTTAAAGCATCAGATCATTGACAATACATTGATATGTATATTGCATTGGCCTAAATGGAGATGCACGTCCTTAGGCTTCATTTAGCGGAATGTAATTTTGCAGTTTTTGGTAGATCAAGAATGTTTGGACTAGAGTATACCAATCTTGTTAAGTATTATTATGAGCTATGAGAAAATAAGATCCCATTCTTGTTAAAATGCTGCCTTTGTACACAATAAGGTGACCAGACGGTTCAGTTTTTCAAGGACAGTCCCCATTTTTGGTTGCCTGTCCTTGTAAATGTCCCTTATTTTAATTGCAAATGTTTAACATGCCAGAAAGTCTTTAGAAAAACCTGACAGCAGACCAGATGGCCAGATAGATATCAGTGTGCTACTATCTACTAACCACTTCTACTACATGCTCACCTAGTTTAAAGGAAGCAGAGAAAAAATAGCAAGTGTCAAGTGAGTCCACAATATCACATTAAACATTTTTGCAAGACATAAGTTATTTCTGATTGTATATACAGTCATACTAGTAATCTACTTGAATGTAGGCTTCCATATGATCTACAAATAGTCCGTCAATCATCCATATATGAAATACGGTATAAGATATCAGCCATTTCTGTTTCCCCAGAACTGGAGCCAGCCCACGGGTGTGTTTGACTCTTGACTATTTTAAACAGGAACTGTTTTCATTTCATTTCATACATACAACTACTGGATATTTTAATGGTATTGCCTGTCAAACTGGAAATGTCCTTAGTTTACATTTCAGAAATCTGGTCACATTACTATGGCAGTAAGGAGCAACACAGCTCACTAGGCATTGATTATCAGCTCCATCTACTTCTCCATAAAGCAGATAATGAAGAACTGGGTAAAACAGTCTATACATACACATGCAAATGGATGAAATAGATAGATATTTGGTTATATATAATTTTAGTTAGATATTTACAACAAATCAGCTTTTATATGCATCCATACTGACACCCTTTCTTATAGCAGCTGTGATGCTGGATTATCTGCCACATCCAGTCTGTTATATAAGCATTCAATGTGACTTTGATACAACTAGTACGGTTATAAAAGAGGATATAGAAAAGTAATATCCTGTTTTTTTTAGTTGAACTTTTCAACTAAATCATGGATTTATGGCAGCTGTGCTACAGAATGTTTATCTCATTATTCACAGCTAAACCAGCAAAACTGAAAAACATTTGTTTGATTTAAAGTGGAGAAAATCAAGTTTCTCATTATTTAAAGTGTTAGTCAGTCAATAACATTATTTGCAAACTGGTGTTTACTCAAAATTCAACATATGTTCACAAAATCCCCCCAGACGAGAAAAAACTCATGTCTCAGTGGTATCGTCTAAACAGTGTAGTCTAATAGTAACTGAAAGACAACTTTAGCTTAAGCCTTCAGAAAAGACCTCAATATGTCTCTGGTTTTAGTAAAGTACACATGTCAATAAAGTCTCACACTGTGCTCAGATTTGACAAATAATAATATGAATGTTTTCTAAAAACAGGAATCTCAGTGTGAACCAGGAGTAAACATCTTCTCAGCTTTGATGCTCTGGATATATCATTTTTTATTTTAGACTGAAGTTACTTTTAAAGGTGCTATTTAAAAACATTACATTTAGTAAATAAATACCTAATAACATTAAAACAGTAAACAATGGATTTACCTGTCAGTATGTTTGTTGAACCCCTTCTAAACCTCTCCTCATGGCAGTCAATACTTGGCAGATAATCAATACTTAATTATGTTAAATCCAGTGTGCTGCTGGTGGCAATGGCTGAGGAGCATTGTGGAGAACATCTGGAAAGTCATTATGTGTTTGCTTAATTAATATAATTATAAAATATATAAAAAGAGAGGATTTTGCTCTGCACTTGACCCATCCATGAGCACACCTGCCCAGACTGGTGGGCAGCCCTATTCACGGTGCCAGGGGAGCAGTGTGGGGTTAGGTGCCTTGCTCAACAGCACATCTGCTGAGTTATGGCAGTTCAGATGATCAAACCTGCAACTTCCTGGTCACAGGATGGGTCGTTAACCACAAATCCGGTTTGATAGTTTTGATATAACAGTATCAATACAAACAGTACACTTGATTACTAAATCTGTCTTTATTTGCATTAGCTGAAAAGAAGAAATTTTTCTTAAAATAAATGATTTTTATACTTATATTTTCCTCCTATTGTTGCAAGTAAAAAAGAAACAACTACCTCCCAGCCAATCATATTTGGACGAACGTTAATTCTCATGAATAATTCAAATAGTGTGACCAATAGGCTGCCGCCTGGGCGTGGCTTGGCTCTCCCTCCGTCAACGCAACGCCACACAAGCCACCACATCAGTTGTAGAATGGCGGCCGCTGCCTGCGGTCTTCATGCTGGTGCCGGGGCTAATACAACCAAGCCAGCACACAAAGAAGTGCGGAAAAGTAAGGATTCACGCCGGAGACAAGCGGCCCTTTTATTTTTGAACAATATCTCTTTAGACGGACGGCCGGTGTGCTCTCTCAGTAATGGACCCGCCGCCCTGAGAGAAGCCGGGTCGCAGAGCGCCGAGGCCGGCGTAGCGGCTGCGACTCCCCCGCTGTCTTCACTGTCTACATCCGCTAGCTATGGAGCGTTCGGCCCGCTGTCAATTGCAGTCAGCGGCGGCAATAACGCAGCTCCTTTACCGAGGACTATCACATACCCTCCGGCCCTGCTTCCTACCGCTTTAGGGGGATTTAGTCAGGGGAACAGCGACGTGGTATCGGAGGGGGGGAAGGTGGATCCTTTGTCGTGTCAGGGATTCCCCTTGTCTCCCACCTCCGGACACCAGAATGTCAGTTTAATGTCTAGCAAGTCTCCCGCGGTGTCCTCCGCACCTCTGGAGCTCCGTCAGCGGTGAGTTTTTGTTGCATTGCTGCTGTTAACGTCGTTTACACGTTGGCTAAACAACCAGAGCTGATGTAACTACAGTTTATAAGACAAAACACTGAGTTCACAGCCGAAATTAAGACATAATACGCAGTTAAACACAGTTTTATTGCCCCTTTTGGTGTTTTCAGACCATAACATTAGTCCTGCTGTGCTACAGGGGCTTATACACGGTTTGATTTCATGCTGTCATATCCAGTCATTGCCTGAAAAGCTGAACTAACTTAACATCGGTTTTAAAACAACCAGAACACCCAAAATACACCTCTAACATATTTATAACTGACAAACTTCCGGGTCTTTAGGTACAAAGCTTTCATTTTCATATTATACACGGATCAGCCTGCAGCACCTCCTGATCTACCCTCATTTTCCATTTTATCAGCACTTTGTACTTTTAACAATTTGTTGTCCTGTTTCACACTGTTTTCAATTATCAGGACCACAGTGCATCCTCAGCACTGCAGTGATACTGACGTGGTGGTGGTGTGTTAGTGTGTTTTGAGTGAATCAGACACAGTAGAGTGTTCCATCCAGCCAATGTGAGCACCAAAACAAACTGCAGCAACAGATGAGCTGACTTTACATCTACAAGGTGGACATGGTGTTTATAAACTCTAGCAGCTCTGCGGCTACTCATACCTGAACAACACACTAACACACCACCACCACATCAGTGTCACAGCAGTGGTGAGAGTGATCCACAAATAATACCTGCTCATTGGAGAACAGGGTGAAATAAGACTAATAAAATCTACAGAGAAACAGACAGACTACAGTGTGTAATTGAGGAACTACAATGTTCCCCTACAAGGTCAGTGGAGCTGATAACATGGACAATGACTGTAGATACAGTACAAAGAGGTAGTGTTAATGTTACGGCTGACTACGTGTCCATGAGTAGGTTCAAGCTTTCAAGGTGGTGATTTAAGATTTTGCTCCAAATAAGCCATATTTAACATACGCGTTGAATGCCTTCCTTAATCATTTGACTTCCAAACAAATAGAACTGAGCACTCAGCTAGTCTCCTGCTGAAGGACGAGTTCTTATAGCACAAAGAACATAAAGTCCATTCAGTGATTTGCAGCCTGAAATAAGTTATTTCTGAGATTGAAAAAATATTTTTCTTAAATGAATCTTAAAAAATGTTTCTGCTAATTTTGCAAGATCCTTTTAACAAAAAAACAAACAAAAAA
>BRDA01003559.1:11849-31822 GCA_036984385.1 Crenuchus spilurus
ATTGACATTTGCCATCTCAACATCATTGCATTCAGTTTTTATTCACAATTTGTTTAGTGTCCCAACTTTTTTGGAATCCGGTTTGTAGTTAATATTAAACATTTTAATCCAGTATGAATCTTCAGTGTGTAGTTTTACAGTCTGTCAGTAATCATTGTGAAGTGATTTTAACCCAGTATGAATCTTTAGTGTTTGTTTTTTACAGTCTGATGCTAATCAATGTGAAGTTATTTTAATCCAGTATGAATCTTTGGGGGGCAGCATGGTGGCTTAGTGGTGAGCGGAGTTTCCATGTTCTCCCCGTGTCTGCGTGGGTTTCCTCCGGGGTCTCCGGTTTCCTCCCACAGTCCAAAAAACAAACAAACAAAATAAAAAAACATGGAGGTCAGGTGAATTGGGTACTCTAAAATTGTCCGTGTGTGTGTCACCCAGCGATGGACTGGCGCCCTGTCCTGGGCTTAGTTGAATGGTGAAATGCCCTGCCCTGCGCCCAGTAAGGGGGTAGGGGACTAACCGCGACCCTGATAAGGATTAAGCGGGTGTGATAATGAATGAATGAATGAATGAATCTTTAGTCTGACAGTAATCATTGTGGAGTGATTTTAATCCAGTTTGAATCTGCAGTATGTGTAGTTTTACAGTCTGACAGTAATAATTGTGGAGTTATAATTTGCATCAGTTGTATGCAAATGCACTATTAGGAGTCTTGCCCAGGGACTTTTATTGATATTGCACAGTGTGATTGCCAAGTCTGTGGATTTAGTCTGTTCTATGGGAGGCAGCATTGTACACACTATACTAACACATATGGTCTATACTGCATACTGTACCACATTCTAAATACTGTAGTATTAGTAGTATGTACTGCATTCTGTATATACTGTATACATTATACTTCTCACACATACAAGCATGGGTGTGGTAGTGGGGGGGAAAGTGGACCTGACTACCCAGGGCCCGAGTAGGGAGAGGGGCCCATAAAAATCCTGAATTTTTATTCTTTTTTTTTGTTGTTGTTTTTATTTCGAATGAATTGGGCCCTCAAATTAATTATTTATTAATTCATATTTCAAATATATTGATAATATCAACTGAGGGAATGAACTTTAGTCACAGTCCTCTCAACATATTGGACATTCTGGGGCCCCCTCTTGGAGGCTAGTCCGCCCAACAGCGACTAGCAACAAGTGTAATGTCAGTGAGCCTAGATAAATGACCTGGGTGCTACACATCATGCTGCCCAAAAAGCAGAAATCAGGATTTCAAAAGAAGAAAGAAAGGGAGGAAAAAGAAAGAAGGCAGAATGAGGGGAGACAGCTGTTGACGGCTTTCTTTCCAAAAGGTGAACCAAGTTTTCTTGTTATGCAAAGTCCGATTAAAGTTAAAGTAGTCCACTCCAGACAGCTGCGGCTGATTTTTGGAGGCTCACGTGAAGTCGTTAGTTTAGTTAGTTGACAACCAGGCTGCTTGTGGCTGTAAGCTGTAAGTATAAAGACAATTATGAGCCGCTAACGTTAGTTATCAACTTTAACCAGTTTCAGAAACAAACTGTGCCTCTGGAGGAGGGAGGGAGGGAGGGAGGGAGAGAGAGAGAGAGCTAGCTAGCTGCTAACTGGTAGAATGACTGCGAGTTGTTTACTTAAGTTTAAAGTAAGTTAGTCTTTTGGTTCAGTGTGTGTGCTATAGCCTGTTGTCTACTAACACAGCAGAGCTAAAAGTGAAACTCTGTGCTGAGACTTAATAAATGATCCACCAGCAATATTTCTGCCACATATATCAACATGTAAATAGCTACATCAACATAATCTGATCTGTTTGTAGCTTAAAACCTTATTTATGCTTTTTTATTTAAATAAATACCCACCTTTTTTTGCTCATGTGCCTCGTTTACTGGCATTTATAGGGGCCCACTGACATTGAGAGTGTACAGGGCCCTGAATTTGCTGCTACGCCCCTGCATACAAGTCTCACATGCCACCCACAATCCCCCCAAGTTCAACAAAGCTGTATATATTTGATAAGAGCATACTGTACCAGTATATACTGCATATAGCCAGTATAGAGTTATTACATTATACTGTATAAAAATAAACTGTACAATCAGTGAGGATTTATTACAGCATACTTTAGTATTATATCCTGTATATAGTCAGTATGGAGTGAGTACAGCATACTTTATTAATATATACTGCATATAATCAGCGTGGATTTGTTACATTAAATCATTGTGGAATATTATAACATACTGTATTAGTGTATACAGGATATAACTACAGGTCAAATTTTAAAACTCATCAACTAGCAGCGCCATATTTAATCAATGGAATGGGCGTGTTGTTTTCAAATCATCACATCTGACGCTGGCGCGGTTGCTCATGGGAAATGTAGTCTTCTGCTTGTACGAAAAATTGCAGAATTCCGCGCAGAATGACTACAGATCCCAGCGCACAATAGGAAACACAGCGCTGACATTTCGGTACAAGAACAGAGGTGACCCCATCTGTCTGGACCAGAGTGGGAAAGCGCAAGCAGCAGACTTTTCATCTCCATCTTAAATAACAAAACAACAACTTTGAAATATGGTGAGGGCATTTTAATGTTCATTCAAGATATCAGTGTTTGTGTGCAAATGCTAATAGCTCTGTTACTGCAGTATGAGGCTCCTTTAGCCTACTCATAATGTGTGTTTTATATGTTGTGTTCAGTGTTATTGGCTGACTTTGGCTTTCTATTTCCGCCGTGTTGCAGTGAAAGTGAAAGGATGCTCTTCAGACATTTAGAGTTGTGCTTAAAATAATGTTACAAATAGAGCTCACTGTGTGGCGTAGCGCTTTATTCATTCATTGAGGATGTCTTATTCGAATTCCGCAGGTCCACCTTAAACAGTGCGGCAGTTACTATAGAGAGCATGAGGCGCCTCAATGGGTATGAATGGAGCTGCTGCACAATTTAAGGTGGAACGGCGAATTCGAATTAGACGCGTATGAGCAAGCGAAGCAGTTTCGCGACGATACACAAGGAAGTGAAAACGTGGCATTGGTTTTTTTACGCTGTTTAATCTCTAGACTTGCTTATTGTGCTGATCAGACCCTCAGTAACTTCAGTGCAGCTTCTTTGTTGCACAATTGCACGGATGTCAGTCGTGCTGTGATGTTTGTTGAAGCCAAGTTGTTCTGTGGCCTGATTTTCAAGGTTGCCAGGTTCGTGCTTTTCACACCTTTTGAAAATGCTGTTGCGTTTGAACATATATTTTGGCCTAGTTTCAGAATGCTAACATTTTAATGAGATTATTAATAATAATGTAATAATAAATGACAGTGCTGTTATTATTGTAAATAAAATGCGTCACAAAAGTATAGCTTAGAATACTAAGAACAAAGTCAGATTAACAGGCGATGTAAAAAGTAGGTATTTTGCCGTCTATAACCTATTTTCTGTGATGTCGACTTTGTGTCTGAAGGGGGTTATAGGCAACTTTATTTGCGCATTATAATTTCACCTGGCAACCCTGTCATTTTTTTTGTCTCCGCAGGCCGAGCCCATCCGCGTGCTGGTGACTGGTGCAGCTGGACAGATCGCCTACTCTCTGCTGTACAGCATTGCTAAAGGAGATGTCTTCGGCAAGGACCAGGTCTGAAAGACGAGTCAGCAGCTAACTATTCAGATCACTCGTGTTGTGCCACATTAGGCACCCCTTCTAAACGATGTACCCCCTCTCTGTCTTAAATCAGTCTATGTGGTTATTGCCTCCTCAACTTGCACAGCTATCACATACTAGTCACAGATCAGGTTTTGCCAAATAATGCACCCCTATTAAAATCTGGCCAGACTATTATTTCATTCATGATACTTACACAGGTAATACGTACTGGTTCAAGTTCTTTCAGTCAACCAAATACAAAAATGTCCGCTTTCGAAAGGGGGTGAATCTTGCGGCAGGAGTACCCAATTTGGCACAGCACCAAAGGTCTGTTTTTACATCCCTAAAGGTTTTCTAGGAAGATTATGTATAATACCAGACCCCATGTTTATCAGACTTCTTGGGCTACAAAAGTTGTTCCAGGATCAGTTTGTACCTTCTATGTAACGCTGACCAGATGGGACCTGACCCTAGATCAGCATTCTTACTCCAGAATCACTAGTCAAATCTTCTAAAAAGAACACACCAGCACGCTTACACAAATATAAGTGCTGTTACTCATTTTTATTGGATGTTATGTGGATGGTAAATATGCTGAGTCTCTAATGAGGTCTCTGATTTTGTGCATTAGCCAATCATCTTGGTGCTTCTGGACATCCCGCCCATGTTGCCTGTCCTGGATGGTGTTGTCATGGAGCTGCAGGACTGTGCTCTTCCACTGCTGAGAGGTGAGCATCAGTTTTCACCTCACAGTTCTGAGCTAAACAAGCAGAATTTGGTCTCCCAGCATTTCTCAGCTGATTGACAAAATCGGTGATCATTGTTTAGTTTTGTATTCTTTTATTATTAACCCCCTGCAGTCTGAAGGTATTTCAGACACTCTGATGTTTCTGACGTGGCTTGACTTGTTTACAAATTACACCCATCTAAAATTTAAAATTATTTTTCCCCAAAGTGTTACACAGGCTTTTTTTAGTACAAACTCGGCAACAAAATTGTAAAATCTTTTTGTGCAAGAAAACATGCACAGCTGTCCTTTCTCACACGCTGTCTCTGCTTATTTAAGCTCCTCTCACAGATATAAAAAAAAAATTTCAATTTAGGCAATATATATCTGAAAAGTAGACCCTTTTTCGGGCTATATTTTGTTTCTAGATAAAATGTTACATAGTGTGTGTGTGTATGTATATGTATATATGTGTGTGTATATATATATATAATTATACATACATACATGTTCGGACTCGAGTCGTCTTATCTTTGTTCTGTTAAAGTGTCAGTGATTTACAAAAGAACAGTCAGCACATGAGATTATTGCTGAACCAGTGCAGACAGTTTTATACCTCTGACTTATGATGGAACATATCTGAGCACAGTTTATATATATATATATATATATATATATATATATATATATAATTTTAGTAATATACTATAAACAGTATCAGCATTAAAACACGGTACATTACATGTAATGACTGTAAAATGAGTTTACTATATTAATATTTAATATATATTAATAAAATGGGGCCCGAGTGGACGAAGGTGCTTGCACTGTGATCTGAGGATTGCCGAGTTCGAATCCCGATCATGCTGTTTGCCATCGACAGCTGACTCCTTGAGAGGGCAGAATTGGCGGTGCTCTCTTTTCGGGTGGGCAAGATGGCGCACTAGGCCTAGCACGATGAACAGTGTCGACTGACTCGGGCGTCTACCGAGCGATCCATCAGAATCGCACTTTCCTCCGAGCGCGATAACTGCCTTGCAGCGACATATTGACAGCAGTTTTTGGAGAAAAAAGGGGCTTGACGTCACTGGAATCGGAGGAGGCCTGTGCTCGTCTGCCCCACCCAAGAGAGGCAGGGACACTGCAAGTGATTGTGATAGGGAGAGTTAATAAGAGGTGGGTTAATTGGCCTCTAAAATACATTGGGGAGAAAATCAGGGGTAAAATTATTAAGTAAATAAATATAAATGTTTAACTTTTTTTTTTTTTTGTGATCCATTAGTAAACACACAAATTAATAAATAAAATCATTTTTTTATATTTATTTGTGTGTATTAGTTTATCCAAAAAAATTATCATGAAAAAGTTGATTTATGTTCATAATTTAATTCAGAAATCTGTTTTATATTCATTACATTTAACAAAAAGACTTGAAATGTCACTTTAGAATGTTGATCAGTATGACTTACAGCTCAAACCAAAATTCTAGAATCTGAGATTATTCAAATATTTAAAGACAATTATTACATTAAAGACAAAAATATGCTTGAAAAAAAATCATTTAATGTGTAATGAATATTAAATATGACCGTTAACATTTTAAAAATTAATTATCGAGACAAATGAAGATATTTTATTGTTTTTTTTTAAAGTGAAAATAAGATGATCTTATCTTATCTTATCTTATCTAAATGTAACATTTTGGAGAACGTACGGTTGTGGCACGTTAATTATCTTATGTTTTCTTTTTTCCAGTGTGTTAAATTCAGAGAATAAATGGAAACCGTGCACTAAAATGATGATAAATGTATAATTGGTTCATGTACTGGAACCCTGTGTACTGGTTGTGGATGTACTGAGACATACTTTGCAGTCCTCACATCTTGAACATATAATAGTTAAACATAGTGTCCATACCAGCCATGACTCTGCAGAACAGAGAGATCTCAGCAGACTCCCTGCTCTCGCTCCACCTGCATTGGACAGAAAACAGTGGGGAGTGAAAGTGGGAGTGACTGGTTCACTTCTCTGATTGGTCCGTTCTGCCCAGCGTCGGCCAATCCATGCAGAGCTGCTGATTCCACAGTGTAGAGTAGGAGTTCAAAGGATAAGTGATACTGGACGACTGAAGTCCGTTCTGATGAAACCTCTTCATTACAGGACACTAATCAGCCAGTCTCAATAGAAAGGGTTCTTTTTAAAGCAGTCGTACTGTCGAAAACTAAAGTCTTGCATTCTTAAATAAGACCTTGTCACAGTATTATGAACAGTGTTTCAGGACATCTTTAATTTTTTGTGCAGTTTTAAGATGACTGTTTTTACATCTATAATGTGGTTATGGAGGGCACATAAAACTACTTTTATAGACATTAAAGGGGTTATTACATGGTGTCTATTAAAGGAAAATTCTCTTCCTCCCTTTCTTTTTTGAGTAGACATGTACATTTTTATGGAGGACCAAAAATGACAAAAGTATGAATGAATGAATGAATGAATAAATGAATAAATAAATGGAGGACCAAACATGACAAAAGTATAAATAAATAAATAGATGGATATACATAAATGTTCTTAAAGACATTTCATCAGTTGTAGTTAACTAGCTAAGCTAAGTCCAATGGCCAGTATTGCTAGAGAACAATCGCTGTAAGCCAAGGCATTACTAATAGAGAGGAAACTATCAGAACTCTTTAAACAATCGTGCTTTTAGAATGAGGTTAGGACCGCCCACTCAATTAACATACGGTTTGAAGAAAAGTAAATGCACACGAGTGGAAATAAATAAATAAATAAATGTAGGCATGTGGAAATACATAAATAAATAAATGTAGGCATGTGGAAATACATCAATAAAGTAAAAACATTTATTATTAGTATATACACTTTTTCATGAAAAAAATTATATCTATTTATTTATTTATCTATTTAATTTATTTATTTATTCATTGATTTATCTATCAATTAATTAATAAATTAATTTATTTATACTTTTGTCATTTTTGGTCCTTTATTTATTTATTTATTTATTTATTTATTTATTTATTTATTTATTTGTACTTTTGTCATTTTTGGTCCTCCATACATTTTTACCACAACAAATTGAAATGACTGTTAAACTGTAATATGTAATACATTAAGTATTTGGCTTTAAAAGTTAAAAAAATATATATATTTTTTTAAAGTTGTTTTTTTGTAAGTTGTAGAGACGATTTTGATTGGAATATGCATATGTATGTGTTTTTGTGCATACCGAATTTGTTTTACATACAAAACAATGTTTTTGTCACTTCTTGACATTGAAACAAACTGAAATCAAGTTAGAAAGTCAAATTTTTAAATACAATAACTCGCTGTGTCATTAAAGGACCTATATCATGTAAAACCTTCTCACTTTTCTACATAAATGAGTCTGCAGTCATTATTAAAGTTTAAAAACGTTCATCCTGCATAATTTAAACAGCCCATTTAAAATTCACTGCTTTTGTGATGTCACAGGAACAAACGCATTTGCATATCTCTGCCTATTCAGCCTGCAGCAGATTAGCCTTTGACTTGCATTGAAGTTGAGTAGAGTTGTAACCTAGATTGCTTTTTGAATTATGCAAAATACAGAGCAGCCAATCAAAATAGAGATCATTTAGATCCGTCTTAAAGGAACACAATGTTTTAATGGCAAATGTTGTGAGGAAACATCATCAGTGATTAAAAATGAAAACGCACTCAAATCAAACGGACAAGTATCTCGGCATGTTTCTTTTTTGATGTCTCGCCACCACATTAAGTCATTATTAATAATGCAATAATACACAAGGTGTAGGTGTGCTGTGGTTTTAGATAATTACACCGGTGCCAATATCTCACGTTATGACCTTCTGTTTAAGTTTTAAGATAAAGAGGATAGAAAATAAATTATCAACCTTCTGTGAGGTAAAGTAGTTCCTCTTTCAGACATTCCGCTGTTGAAACATCATTTCTCAATGACTGTTTATTATACCGACAATAAACACAGATATAATCATGTTAAAGATGGTGTTTGCTGGTATAAACAATGAGGTGGGGATGCTGGGGTTGTTGCTAGTTTACGTGTATGTGGCGGAGTAATACTTAAAGAGCTTCACACAGAGTGCCGTTATCGTCAACATCAGCACTCCTACAACGTCTCTCAGCCAATCAGATTGCGAGGTCGGAGCTAACTGTGGTATAATAAAGTGAAGATGGTCATGTAAAATGATGGAACTGTAAGTGGTCTCAAGGGGGCAAAAATTATGACAGACTAGTGTATCTCAAAATGAATTTATTGTGAAGTTAATTTGTGTTTATAACTTTAATACAAAGATAAACTGTCATTTTATATTCAATACATGAAAAGAGACATTTTAGGCCTTTTGTGTTTTAATGTTGATCAGTTTGATTTATAGCTTATGAAAGTTTTACTAATTATTAGTTTAATTTGGAGTAAATTACTATTCAAACAGTATCAACGTTAAAACAGTAAAAGGCTTGAAACATGACTGTTTAATGAATATAAAAAACAGTTTACCTCTAAGTGAACATTTTAGTATCTGGTCCTACAGTTTTTATTGTAAATTCTCACCGTAAACCTGTCTTTTCAGAGGTGATCCCGACAGATAAGGTGGAGGTGGGTTTTAAGGATCTTGACGCTGCCATTCTGGTTGGCTCCATGCCCAGGAAGGAGGGAATGGAGAGAAAAGACCTGCTGAAGGCCAACGTGGCCATCTTCAAAACCCAAGGAGCCGCGCTGGACAAATACTCCAAGAAAACGGTCAAGGTGGGGATTTCAGGAAATATGTCTGAGACCTTTAAAATCAATTCTGTCCGTTCTTCTGTATCTGTATGGAGCAGAGCTTCCCGGGTAACTGTAAACACTTATTTCAACAGAACAACCTCAAAATGTAGGCAAATGACCACATTATGTGCATTTAATTACACTGACGTAGAAAAAGACTCCTGCTAGCAGATCAGACTGAAGCTTCCAGGCTGATGCACTTTTATTTTGACCCCACATGGATGCAGTTATCACTTATTAATATAATTATTGTTTTACACTACAGCACAATGTCAGACTTAACTGAGGATGTAAATCTCTATCAGTAGTTTGATCAGAGGAGGATGGATCCCCTTTCTGAGTCTTGCTTCCTCCCAAGGTTTCTTCCTCCAGCCTTGAGGGAGTTTTCCCTTGCCACTGTCACCTTTAGCTTGCTCACATCAGTTTTTGGGTTTTGATTCAAATTGTCTGATGTTAATTATGCAAAGCTCCTTTGTGACAACGTCCGTTGTAAAAAGCACTATATAAATACATTTTGATTGATTGATTTTATACAACACTTAGTTCTAACTGGGGCAAGTTGATTGGACAAGAAATGTTCTCAGAGTGCTGATGTAGATCTTCTCCAAATGCTCAAAACTAAGCAAAGCAGATTATTGTGATGTTACAGAGTGTTATTTTTTGCCCACCCCAGGCATATTTTTGAGACATTATTAACATCCACTAGTTGGTGAAGCCTTAATTAAGAGCTGGATGCACTAAACTAAACCCTCATACAGGGTTGCCAGATCCCCAAAATCCTCCCACCGATTGTTTAACGGAAAGCCACTCTAAACACTAGATTTTATGCTAGTTTCTGTTTGTGTAATCAGACATTTGAAGAATTTTTTAAAAAAGTAAATCTTCTAATCCTACATTGTCATTCATTTTCTTTTCTATTTAATGAGAATTTTAATGAAAAAACCCTCTGAAGTTTTACCAGTGATTGCAAACCTGGCAACCCTGTACAAATAACTTAAAAAAAAATTCTTACTTTTCTTCTTTCAGGTTCTGGTGGTGGGAAACCCAGCCAACACAAACTGTCTGATCGCCTCCAAGTCTGCTCCATCCATCCCCAAAGAGAACTTCTCCTGTCTGACCCGACTGGATCACAACAGAGCCCGCTCACAGGTTTGTCCCTGTAGACCTCGTCACATGAACATTTTAATTGGTAGATGTGCTGTTGTACGTGTACCATCATTCTTTTTTTCTGTTAAACTTTACTGTGTTCCCGCTTCACCTCGCTCACAAAGGGCCCACAGCAAAGAAAAAAGCTTTTCTGGATGATGAAATGCATTGTGGTTGTGATGTCTGATTACATCTTGTAGAACAGAGGTCATGTGACGTAACGTGACTATAACCCAGGCTGACTGAGTCTCTGCTCTGTGCCTGTAGGTGGCGATGCGTGTGGGCGTGACCTCGGAGAAGGTGAAGAATGTGATTATTTGGGGAAATCACTCGTCCACGCAGTACCCAGACGTCCACCATGCCGTCGTCAACCAGAACGGTAAAGAGGTGCCCGCCTTCGAGGCGGTGAAGGACGACACCTGGCTGAAGGGAGACTTCATCTCTGTGAGTACAGCTGATTTCAACAAGGTTAACAAACAGCTTGTAGCCTGTATGACTACTGTGTGTGTGTGTGTGTGTGTGTGTGTGTGTGTGTGTGTGTGTGTGTGTGTGTGTGTGTGTGTGTGTGTGTGTGTGTGTGTGTGTGTGTGTGTGTGCTGAATGGATGGAGAAATGCATAGAAGAATGTCTCTAAAGGGGATTTAGTAAAGAATGATCTTCTGTGTGGAATAATAGATATTTCACTGTTATTTTAAATATGAATTGGCGTCAGTGCTGTGACCTCTCTGTCTCTGTGTGTCTCTCTGTCTCGCTCTCTGGCTCTCTTTCTCACACAGACGGTCCAGCAGCGTGGGGCTGCTGTGATTAAAGCGAGGAAACTGTCCAGTGCCATGTCTGCTGCAAAGGCCATCTGCGACCACATGCGGGACATCTGGTTCGGCACTCCTGATGTAGGTCCACATCCTCACTCCGCTGTGATGTGTAGAGGTGCACCAGTGTGACGTTAGTGGGTGTAATGTAACAGTTACACTATGAGCCATCACCAGCCATTACAGGACATCACAGAGTGGCCAGCAGAGGGCGCTGTGGGGTCTAGAAGAAGGAGAATGACCCTCTATACAAATTAAAAACAGGACACATGATTCTTAATTAGAATAATCAGCTCTGATTGTAATATAAGGCTTTTATAATGACTTTCCACTTATCTGTTTCTCTCTCTCTCTCGTTCGTTCTCTCTCTCTCTTGTGCTCTCTCGCTCTCTCTCGTGCTCTCTCGCTCTCTCTCTTGTGCTCTCTCGCTCTCTCTCTTGTGCTCTCTCGCTCTCTAGGGTGAGTTTGTGTCGATGGGAGTTTACTCTACTGGGAATTCCTACGGTGTCTCTGATGACCTCATGTACTCCTTCCCTGTTGTGATCAAGGTGTGAACTCTTCTATTAACCACCATTAATTAGTTTGTTAATTAATCATTAATATACATCCTAATCCTCTCATCCTTAAAGGGCAGTTAGGCTGCCAGCACACGTTATTAGACACTGGATGATTAGAAAGAAAAGCGTTTTGTTGGATAATTATTATAAATTATTCTAGTTGTTGTGTGTTTATTCATTAGCAGTGTAAAAATCTGCATAATGATTCCTCTGCAGCAGCTTTTGCTGAAAAAATATTGTAACACTGTTGTCTGGTTGTGAGGGGTTTAAACACAACACAAAATGAACCACCGTTACTCCTTTTCCACCAAAGTGGTGCAAGCTCTGACCCGTTCCCTGGTGTCTGGCGCTGGTCTTTACATGTAAATTATTCAATTGAATTGATGCTAATTGATGCTAATATTGTGATCCAATGTAGCAAAGTTTCCTCGAGAGCTGAAATCAAATCAGTTCACAACATTCACAGCTAAACAGGACAACTGAGGGTTTAGTTATAGTAGCAGTAGTAGTAGTACTGCTTCTTCAGGTTAAACCTGGAGCTCTGAAAGCTCATCCAGATGTGTGGATGTGGTTTAGGACTCCGTTTGACAGATCTTGGACTATTTATGACCGTCATGATCACTAACGCTGATTTTCCACAGAAAGAAACGTCGGCTCGCTGATCTGTAGTGTTGTCCTTCTTTCAGAATAAGACCTGGAAGGTGGTGGACGGTCTGCCCATCAACGATTTCTCTCGTGGAAAGATGGACGCCACAGCGGCCGAGCTGATCGATGAGAGAGACACAGCCGTGGCCTTCCTTGGGGTGTGACTAGGCATCTCGATGACAACGGGGCAGCCCTTCGACCCCCCTAAACCCCCCCAATCACAACTGTAAACTCAACCCAACTCCAGCGCTGCCCGTGCGTGTGTGTGTGTGTGTGAGAGTGTGTGTGTCTAAATGTGTGTGTATCATTTCACACCGTAAAAATGGAACCGATGAGCAAATCCGCTGGGTTCCTGGGACAGCACCTAGAGGAGAACCTTTTCAGGATCGAAAGCGCACACTGTTGTCCCAACCAGCGTACCTGTACTTGTCTATCAATAAAAAGAAAGACTTGTACCACTTTTTAGAGTCTTTCTTTATTCTGAAGGAGCTGCATACACAGGACACATTTCAGAAGTCCGGGGTGGACTGATGTGTTTTATTCAGGGCTGATACTGATACTGCTGATATATTAGTAATAAAGGACAACAATAACAAAAAAATGATACTATTTTGGCATAAATATAAAACCTGAGAATCTCTCAAAATGACTTAATATGTCAAATAACATTATTTCTCAAAATGATAATATACCTGTTGGCAGATTTAGGTTAGGGGTCAACTGACATTTTTTTCAAGGCCGATACTGATATCACTGATTAAATCGGTAATCAAGGACAATAATTGACATTTGGAACTGATGTTTACTTAGCAAAATTTTGATATTTGGGTCAGAATTCTAAAATAATTAAATACCATTTCAGAATAATGAGTCAGTTTTAAAAATAAGATCACAAAATAATGACTTGGTATCTCTGAAAAATGAGTTAATATTTCAAAATATATTTAAAAATAAGTACATAATATTGCAAATTAATGACTTAAAATATATTATATATAATATATATATTATATTTCAAAATAATGGCACCAGTAAATGATGGAAAAATAAATATTCAGTGCTGGAGGCTTTTAGGTTTAAATGGTTTATTATCTTCTATAGCAGACTCTTAATAATGTAATGTTCCATATTTAACTCTTGTAATGTTTTGGATTAAAAATGACCAGCCAAATGTATTAAAAAATTTTTAACAACTTTCTGTATATTTCTGCTATTGTCTAAGACTCTTGGTAAAAATGTTGACACCTATGCAATATCATTAGCAATAATAAAAAACGTTATTTTAGGGCTTCAGAGGTCATTTTTGACGCTTAGGAGAAGGGGAGCGTACAGTATGTTACGGGTTATTAAACCTGTTGCTGGTCATTAGAGCTGGGGCGATTCTCCTCGTGTCCTCTAGGTGGCGACATTCTATATTTATACTTTGTCCGCAGCCGCGGCTCGACATGTGATTGGACGAGTCGGCTGTTCTCGGCTTGTGATTGGTCGGCGCTGACAGGGACTCCCTTTATACGACGAGTGCGTCGGAATATTGTCATATTCAGCCTCAGTTGGACGTGAGTAAGTTTTCGCTTGTGTCTCTGACACCAAAACGAGCTTGTGTGTATGTATGTGTGTCCAACGTGTGCCTTTCTGTTTGTGTCCCCATATTGACTGCAGCTTTGTGTCTAACCCCCCTGTGCCCTTGGAGCTCTTATGTAAGGTAAATAAACACGTGTTTACCAGCTGAAATGTCTGGCTTATGAAGGTCCTTGTTGCTTCAGCTTTACTGTATTAGTAGTACTTTAATGAACCCACAGAGTAATGTAGTACATCTCCAATATTAACACATAAATATGCAGTAAAAGTACTGTAGACCAAGTTCTCTTCTTAATCGAAATAAACTACAGCAGTTACATTCCAGCGCCTCAATCCAGGGTTGCCAGATTCGCCGCTTTCCCTCAATATAGGATAGTCTGGAAAACGCAGTCAAAGGTGCTAGTTTGGGGCTAATTTAAATACTATGGCTGACAGAATCTTATAGTAACAGTAAAAAAATAAGATATACGGTAATATATTATTATTTATGAAATAAATATTGTTGGAGATGGACATTCTAACATTAGAATGGGATCTGAACATTTAGTGTTCATTAGAAAATTGTTTTAAGTAGTTTGTACTATTTCACAAAAACATGCATACATACATTGCAATACAAAAAGAACAAGAATAGAAAATGTACATAAATCGCTAGCCACTTTAGAAAATCTGTAACGTTTTAACTTAAGCTGTGTAGATATTGTCTCTCATTGTTTTATATTATATTTAATGATACATACATACGAAATGCTTCAAAATAGAAAAGAGAGATGAGCAAAGATTAAAAGAAGATTAGTACACTGGTGCTCTAAAAAAGAAATAGCCTTCAGATTTTGGACTATTTTAGTCTGCAAAATGTGGGGATTTGGCTGAAGAATACTTTACAAATCTGCGTTGTGATCCGTTCATATGTGGACTCGGTGTGTTAGCAATTTTAGCCGCTGTGCTAGCTTAGCTAACATGCTAACACACCAGAGCTGAAAATTTATTTTTCATTATCGGCTGTCATTTATTTTGTTTTCAGATATCTATTATTTTAATATTTTAAGCCATTATTTTCAGGTAAATTTAGTTTAATATTAAACACTCATTTGACATTCAGAATTGTGCTTTTCCTCACAAACAAAACACAAATTCATCAGCACAGTTACAGTTTGGTGCTGAAATGGAAGAAGACAACTACAAGCACAACCTTTACTAAACTACACTTGTTATGATGAAGCCAGAATACAGATGCTTAGCTTTGTGTTTGTGCTCCCTGCTGCAGTGTTAGGGATCGTCTCACAATTAGCAGAAGAAATGTGAAGTGTTTCAGTGTCTGTAGCCAATGACACTCACATTAAACACACAAAACATCCATGTGACTTACATCATTCATTTTAGACATTTTCATCATTTTATTAAATATTAGTAATAATGTAACACACATGCATCTTCATACATATTCATATATTATTGTCTTTGTTTTATATACAAATATAATCAAACTCATGTAATTAAACCTAATGATGTCAAACCAACTTATTAAAATACAGACGTTCATTCATGATTAACTACAAGACTTATTTAGGGAAATAGCTTAGTTACTAATTTTATAATTTATAGAAATGAAGAACAGTATTTGGCCAAATGTTTCATTTCGGTGCATCACTGTCATAAACGTTTTTGTATTCTTTCTGTTGTGGGGTGGAGATCTTGAACTCTGGCTTTAGGAACACTGAGAACACCAGTGTGTGTGTGTGTGTGTGTTTCAGTGGGAGGAGATCAAACACGCTGATGTGTGTGAACATAGCGCACAAGTCCCTGTTAAAACAACACAGGTTTAAGACCAGACTTGAGTAGATTTCTGTAGTGAGTCCGGTGCTGCTGAGCTCATTTAAAGAGCTGAACAGGACACAATCAGGACAGAACATCAGCTACACTGACACCGAGACAGCCAGGTTATTTTAATCCCAGCTCAGCAAAGTTTTTCAAACCTAAAGTGCAGCTAAAAGGGATTTTTCCATCATGTCGTTTGTGGCTGGTAAGTTGTCTGAGTAGTGAAGGTCTCTATTTTTACCTCTAGGCAGCATGTAAGTACCAGGTATTTGTGCTAGATATTCTCATATTCTATATAAGCTGTGATTGTTGTGCTTTAATTTGTTAACCATGTTTATTCCACTAGACAGAGTTACATTGTTATACGGCTCTAGGAAATAAACTTTGCTTTGACTGTTGATTGATGTTTGAGGAAGATTAACATTTTTATTTTAGGCTATAAAATGCTAACATTTCTACAATTTTAAATAAAAAGTATAATAATTTATAGCATTTATTTACAAATGAACATCTGAACAAAATGGCAATTAAGACCTTAAATAATGCTTCATATTCATTTATGTTTAATTTAGGTATTTATAAGAGTGATGCACCGAAATGACACATTTGGCTGAACACGGTTCTTCATTTCCATAAATGATTATAAAATTAGTAACTAAACTATTTCCCAAAATAAGTCTTGTAGTTAGTCAGGAATGAATGTCTGTAGTTTAATAAGTTGGTTTGCCATCATTAGGTTTAATAACATGAGTTTAAGTGATTATATTTGTATATAAAACAAAGACAATAATATATGAATATGTATGAAGATGCATGTGTGTTACATTATTACTAATATTTAATAAAATGATGTAAATGTCTAAAATGAGTGATGTAAGTCACATGGATGTTTGTGTGTTTAATGTGAGTGTCATTGGCTACAGACACTGAAACACTTCACATTTCTTCTGCTAATTGTGAGACGCTCCCTTACACTGCAGCCGCCAGAGCACAAACACAAAGCTAAGCGGCTGTATTCATCATAAATGTAGTTTAGTAAATGTTGTGCTTGTAGTTTGTCTTCTTCTATTTCAGCTCCAAACTCTAACTGTGCTGGTGAGTCTGTGTTTTGTTGGGGAGGAAAATCACAAATTCTGAATGTCCAAAAAGGTCACAGCGTCATTAAAACATCATTGTTCACTATAAATTATTCACTTATTTTTTGTCATTTTCAGCCAAATGATTACAGTTGCTGAATATTGGGTGCATCCCTAAAAGTTAAACAATGGTGTTAAACGTTAAATTAAAATCATTGTACTGCTGATATGTTGTAAATATACCTCTGCTGTGACTTTATCTGTTCCATGTGTATTGTTTCTGATAAAATTCGGTATTGTGATGTTATTTTGTACCCTATCGCCCAGCCCTACTCTAAAGTGTGTCCTCCTGTATCTCTGTAGAGCTGAGTCGAGGTCTTAACGCTGGTATGACTGAGTTTCAGGAGAAGCTGAGGCAGCAGCATGAGAAGTCCATGCACAACGAGCTGGAGAAACTCCTCTCCACCACCAAAGGCGCGGAGGCTGAGGTAGGGCACAGGGCAGAGGGCACAGAGCACAAGGGCTTAATGAGATGTTTTAGGCAGAACAGAGTAAAGCTGCACTCATCATTAACCTACATAGTTTGATTTCTGTACAGCCAAACTGTCCAGCTACCTCAGTATAACCTTTATCCCTCCAGTTATTTTCCTCACTTTGTCCAGAGCTGCTGTTACTCAGAGTTTAGTGTGCAAGCTCATCTTCAGTTATATCTGAAACAGTATTTTTAGTGTTTTCTGTAACTCTTAAATCTGAATCTTAACCTGGAACTGTCTGAGCAGTGAACAATCTGATCTTTCCCGTTCACTGGCAGTCTGCACAAAAACATCTCTATGAATGTTTGAATGTTTTATAAAACTGCGTAATTCAAGAGCACCACTTCATACTGATCACCGCTTTAAACTCTCTTATCCTGGAGCACCGCTTTATTCTCAAACATTGCTGTACTCTGGATCATTGCTTTGTTCTGGAAAACAATTTTTCTGGACCGCGGCTTTATTTTGTAGCAATGCTTTAATTTGGAGCACTGCTTTGTTCTGCAACACATCTTTATTCTGCAATACTGCTTTGTTCTTGTTCTAGAGCACTGGTTTGTTCTAGAGCATTGATATATCCTGGAAGTCTATTCTGCAATACTGGTTTAGTCTAGAGCACATCTTTATTCTGCAACACATCATTATTCTGGATCACTGGTTTGTTCTAAAGCACTGGTTTGTTCTAGAGCATTGATATATCCTGGAAGTCTATTCTGCAGTACTGGTTTAGTCCAGAGCACATCTTTATTCTGCAACACATTTTATTCTGGATCACTGCTTTATTCTGCAACATTGCTTTGTTCTCAAACAGTGTTTTGTTCTAGAGCACTGCTTTGTTCTGTAACACATCTTTATTCTGCAATACTGGTTTGTTCTTGTTTGTCCTAGAGCACTGGTTTGTTCTAGAGCATTGCTAAATTCTGGAAGTCTGTTCTACAATACTGGTTTAGTCCAGGGCACTGCTTTATTCTGCAACACATGTTTATTCTGGATCACTGGTTTGTTCTAAAGCACTGGTTTGTTCTAGAGCATTGATATATCCTGGAAGTCTATTCTGCAGTACTGGTTTAGTCCAGAGCACTGCTTTTTTCTGCAACATAGCTTTATTAAGCAATACTGATGTAGCATGGAGCACTGCTTTATTCTGCAACATTGCTTTGTTCTCAAACAGTGTTTTGTTCTAGAGCACTGCTTTGTTCTGCAGCACATCTTTATTCTGCAATACTGATTTGTTCTTGAGAACCAGTTTGTTCTAGAACACTGCTGTATTCTGGAAGTCTATTCTGCAAATTTGATTTACCCCAGAGAACTGCTTTATTCTGCAACATAGCTTTATTAAGATATACTGATTTATTCTGGAGCACTTCTCTTTTACTGAGCACAGCTTTATTCTGAAACACTGTCTCTTTATCAGACTGAATGACCCTGAACACTTTCCATCAGGGCCTTTTATTTAAACCCAGCAATACACCCAGCTTCTCTGACAGCAGCAAGAACTGCAATTTAAAGCATGTGGAGCTTGCTGTGAGGTAACAGTGGCTTAATTGCAGTACCAGACTTAGGCCGTTATCAGAGAGGTTAAAGGTGACAGTTATATGATCAGGCTGGTCAGCTTTAGAATATGGAGAATAATTACCGAGCCTGAGTTCTGTCTCAGACCCGCTCACGTTCATTATAAATGAAGTACGTATACGTAACATAGTCATGAATGTTCCGTTTAAATCAGATCCATATTGTGGAAAATCACTTTGCTTGAGCAGAGCAGATGAAGAGAAGTTGGGAAACATTGAACTGTAAAGATAGAAGCAGAGATCTGATTTCCAGAGTTTAAGGGTTAAGAGTTGTTAAGGTGAATGTTTTGTCTGTGTGATATTTCTCTCAGGTCTCCAGAAAAGATTTTGAAGGATTTAAGCAGCTGTTCCACAGATTCCTGCAGGTGAAGGGGCCATCAGTAGACTGGGCCAAAATCAACAGACCTCCAGAGGAGTCGGTGAGATACACACACACACACACACACACACACACACACACACACACACACACACACACCATCTGATGATGCATCTCTGCAGTACTGTAGATGGTGTGATATGGTTAGTAGTACGACAGCAAGTAGTAGAGTTGCACCAAAAATTGTAAGTGTCAAAATGTTTAAACACTCAAATTTGGTGACCAATTCTTATACTTTCTAACACAAATAAGCACTAACACTGCATTTACCTTACAGCTGAGTTCAGTGAGGATTACAGAGATTACATTTTTAAATGAACTGACAATTGTGTCTGTGTTCTATCAAATAAACATTTAGTATTGAGTATTGTGATACTCAGTTCATCGTTTTGTATGTAGTATTGTATACCAACACATCACCAGACAGTCGTAGCTGCTGTAGAACAACATTAGAGCTCCCCCTAGTGTCAGTATCACCACTCTACAGGCAGTCTTATCAGTGTAGCTGCTGTAGAACAACGTTAGAGCTCCCCCTAGTGTCAGTATCACCACTCTACAGGCAGTCTTATCAGTGTAGCTGCTGTAGAAAAACGTTAGAGGTCCCCCTAGTGTCAGTGTCACCACTCTACAGACAGTCTTATCAGTGTAGCTGCTGTAGAACAATGTTAGAGCTCCCCCTAGTGTCAG
>BRDA01003561.1:0-78920 GCA_036984385.1 Crenuchus spilurus
ACAAGATTTTTGGGAAAGATACATTTGGCATATGCTCACTGGTAAATGCAGAAGGAAGTCAGATAGTGTTACTGCTAGGAAACCGAATATCACTTCTGTATTCATTCACCTCCACTTCAGTGGATTCCTTTATTGCTGTGGGGCACATTCCCAGTGGTTGTATAATGTATGTACATAACACTTACTGGATGAGTGAGAGAACACAAAAGAGATACAAAAGTGGTTGAAGGATGTAATTCTGAGCTTAATATTACACAACATGACAGATAGCACATTAAATGTTATGAGCCTTTAAGATGGACTCAGGGAGATGAAGCCTAAGTTATGACATTCTGCTTTGTTCAAATACTAAAAGCCTCAACAATCTAACCTGAAACCAGAATCTTAAGAATAAATGTATCCTCAAAACTTCACTATAAGTATAACTTATACAGGTTTATGATGGTTTAAGAGAGGGAGAGACCCTGAACGCACGCTAATATCATGCCGAAAATTTTCGGAGGTTTGCGAATTCTAGTGTTAATTAGTTTGCTACCTTAAAACATCTTGCAAAGCTACTACAAAAACACATAGTTGAACACAAATCAGTAAAGTAACTGGACACTTTAGAATTTAATAATTTTTTTCTTTTTTTATTTTCATTTTTGACCCAATTTCCCCCAAAATGTAGAGGTATCCATTCAACCTAACCATTCACTAGGACTCTCCCAAACTCTTGTAATGTCTCTAGGAGGGAAAAGACTAGCACAGGCCTCCTCCAATGCATGTGAAGTCAGCCACCACCTCTTTTCAAACTACTGCTAATACATCACTGCTAGGTTGCCAACATGCTCAGAGGAAAGTTCAGTATTCCCAGCTCTTATGAATCGGCTAACAGACACCTGAGCCAGCAGACATTGCATGGTATGAGTGATTGGGAGAGAGCACCCTCTACTCATCCAGAGAGAGCCCGGCCAATTTTGCTCTCTCAGGTCCCGGCTCACAATCCTCTGATCATAGTATCAGCACCATAGTCTGCTGAGAAACGGGACCCAATCAACTGTAATATTGGTACAACTTGCAGCACGGTGGCTTGATGGTTAGCACCTTTGACTCACAGCACTGGGGTCTTGGGTTTGAGTCCCCCTTTGGGTGGACTTTCCTTGTGTTTGCGTGGGTTTTCTTCCACAATCCATAAAACATGGAGGTCAGGTGAATTGGTTACTCTAAATTGCCCTTGTGTGTGTGTGGCCAGCGACTAATTGATGCCCTGCCCTGCTTTCTCCCCATTACTGAGAACACTTTAGAAATGTTATATTTTCAAGAGTAATCATTCTCTATGAGGCCATTTGGCCTAATGAACCTCAACACTGTTGCTGTTTGCTGTATAAAGCTGCTGCCCATTCACGGCTCGGTGCTACTGCTTCTATTCAACTGGATTGTCCAGGAGGACACACTGAGCGAATGCTGTTGGCAACATACATGCCAAATGCACCCAAACAAAGACTTCTCCTGAGGGTAGAACTTCTGAACACAGCTTCAGTCTAATGTACTACAGTGCACAGAGAGGTCAGTCATAATTCAGTCTCTGCGTCTGTGTTGATACTCGACTAAGATCTGTTCTCTGTCATCAAGTAGAAGGTTGTGATTTGTCTGACTAGATTTGTGACCTGAACCTCACTCTTCACCTGCCTATAAACAGTGAGGTTTGATCTAAGTTTGTGTCATAATAAAAGCTGTACACTGTCAGCAAAGAAAGTGCTGATGGAAGAAGTTACAGTACATCTTCAAGCACACGATACCAGCACCAGAACCTGATGCTGTTTACATGGCATGAGATACCATGTGAATGCATCCTTACCCAGATGATTTGATTGCCCAATTGTTGCTGTTTGATGCTTAAGGAGGCTTATGTCCCATTTTTGTTTTAGGAGAAAACGTGAGATGGCCCAGATAGCTTACACAGCTGCAAAACTGAGAAGACTCCTGGATAAGACATCTGTGTCTTTAGTAAACATTTGTGGTATTATTTTGGCTTTATTGAGCGTTCTACTGAAACTCAAGATTAATGAGCTGTTTTTCAGGATAAATATTTGAGAAGCAGGAGACTTAAGTTAAGTCTTCTTTGTTGCTCCATTGATTTCATTGCTGTCTACACTGCAAAAAAAAACTATTTTTAAGAAAGTAAAAAAAACCTTGTTTATGGACGTTTTTTAATTATTATTTTTGTATAAAAAGAAAAAATATTCTTAACATGCGAGTTTTGCACAAGAAAATTAAGCTAATTCTAAGAACATCTGTCTAACTTTTTCTTAAGAAGATATTTCAGCTCATCTTGAGCTTTACATACCAGTTACAGGGTATGACTATGGTTTGGTTGAAATTAAACCAAACACTTACCGGTAAATGTATTCTCAATTTAAGAAATGTATTTAATGACTCTAAATCAAGAGTTTATAACACTCATTTAAAAAAATATTTCTTAATAAAAGCAATTTTTGCTTACAAGAAGCACAATTTTGCTTAATTTTTGACAATTTAGTTTCTTTTAAAAACACATGAGTTAGATTCATTTGCTAGTTTTAAGAATTCTAGCCAAGCAATTTTTGCTTACCCCACTGGCAGATTTTTTTCCCCTCAAAACAAGAAAAATGTATCACATTTAGGAATATTTGGCTTATTTCAAGTAGTGCTGTTTTTGCACTGCAGTAGAAACGACTGATAAGTTTTTATTTATTTATTTATTTATTTATATTTAGGTATTTATTTAGTTATTTAACAGTGATGAGAGTCTGCTAAATTGAAACTTTGCATGTTCTAGAATAAAGCCTTAATGCTTCGACACTCATTCATGTCCTACCTCAGCCAATAATACTTCACTCATTCATTTGGCTTCCCGGCCCAATCACAAGCTACAACCTGACTTTAAAAAGAGGCATTGCCTTTGTACTTTTAATTTCCAGGTGCCAGTGCATCAACACCATTCTCTTTCCTCCCAGCCACCACCAGGTTGGTCCTGGTCCTTGTGCATGGGAGGTGGCTCCGCCCCTGCCATCATCCTAGCAAGATCTGCTAGAGTATGAATGCTGCACTAATACTCTAATGCTTCATCTCTAACTGTTACCCCCTCAACCATTTGGTAGAGCATATTTGAGTCAAAACATCTGAAGAATGCGTTGAACTTAAAACAATGTGATTGTGCCATCTCTACCAATTGGTTGAGATCACTAGAAATAAATGTTATTGTTAATATGTAAAACAGCAGCTTCATAGCCAAACAACAAGGAATAAATTGGATCAAATGCTGAAAAACCATTAGCGCTTTTGCACCACCACACAGAAGAGTGTGGTGTTAAAAAGCGAACAACATTAGCATGTCATTGCACAGGTTTTGTATTTTTAGTTAACAATGAAATGCCATCTCACTATGTTTAAATTGCATATATATATATTGCATATATCTGTGGGGTCTTTAAAAATATTTTTTATTACTGCCTTCCTTCTTGGATGTTAAATGGTTAATGTACTTTAGGAGGATGGGATCCCCTTATTGAGTCTTAGTTCATCTCAAGGTTTCTTCTACTCCTACAGAGTTTTTCCTTACCTCTGTTGCCCAGGTTTGCTCAGGGGGAGCTAGGACCCAGATTCCATCACTTCCTGTTTATCTGTACATAACGATTCATCATCTATTACGCTGTCTCATATATCCTAATGTGGATTAAAATAACTTCTTCAGTGTTGGGGTAACACAGTACAAAACAACATGTTACACTAATGTGATTAATCTTCCTCTAACATCATTACAGCTGTGATGTTACTTTAATTGCTCAGATGAATCCAGAAAATGTCCACTGCTGTAATTTTGCAATCAGTATTGGGGTTATGCTACATTTTGTGCATCACATAACTGCATTTCTCTTCAAGTGGACAAAACTATTTACATTTTATGTATATTTATTTTCATGACTGTACTTATACAAATGACCTGCGTGACTTGATGTATTGCAGATTTTTTTATTTATTTTTTTTTTTTTTGGGGGGGGGGTCCTGATTCTGCACTCTCACGTGAAAGATAGCAACCTCAGTCCATAATACAAGCAGTGCAACATGTTATAAATATTAAAACTGAATGAATAATTCATGAGCTGAAGAAGAGAGTCCCAGCTTCACTTTAACAGGTCAGTGAATTCTGAATTATTACAGCAAATTCTAAATGTGATATTACAGATGCTGAAAGCCAACATATATGCAATACTGTCAATAAATAAATGACCAGCTTTAATATTTTGTCTCTGTTGTCTTTACCTGCTTTTAAGACTTGATGATATTTTGGTCATATTTGCACAGAACAGGTCAGACTTGATTTTCATTCAGGGAGAGCTCTGTAATCTTTGTTTTAGTCAGTAATACTTGGTGCTGTTTCTACAGGCAAGTCTGTTCACAGAGTATTAACAGCTGATTTTAATCCCGCAGACTTGACTTACAGGAGAAGATGAAGTGCACTGGGGTTGAGTTTTTTTGCAGTTGGTGCAGAGTTACTTGGTATTTATAGAGTATTGCAGATTTAAAGTAGTGAGTAATGAGATTAGTTTTTCTCCAGAAGTAATCCGATTACAATTTTTGATAAGTAATCGTTAATTTGTAATTAATTGTCTTTAATCAAAGATCCAAACCCTGCATGCTAATACAAAAATGTGTTAAGAAATTCTGAACTGATGAAGAGATTCCCAGCATCACGTGAAAGGTCGGTTCAATGTTCAATTCAGAACAGCTCGTAAACTTTGTTTTATTTAAAAAGACTTCATTTTAAGCTGCAGCTGTTTTTAGCTGTTTCTACAGGCTGGTTTCTTGATTTTAGTATCAATTGTTCATTTTTATCAAGCAGACATGTTGGGTTAGAAGTAATCTTAGTAATTTAGTTTTTTGAGTATTAATTAGTAATTTTTAATGGATTACATTTTCAGTAATGACTCCAACACTGTTGTTTATACTGACAATTAGTGATCGACTGGCATGGGTTTTTCAATGATCAATGCTGTTGCAGATGTCAATACAGCATAGTGGCCGATGACCAATATATTATGCCAATACCCATCCATTCATCTGTCCATTATCATCATCTTAATTCTGGTCAGGGTCACAGTGAGGCCCTTGTCCCTTCACCAGGCACAGGGCAGGGCATTACACTATCTTAACTGTGCCCAGGACAGAGCTATTGCCGACAACATGCTGTGCTTTATATCTTTTAAAAAACACAAAATACAGTAACTGTTGAAAGTTAGGGCAAAACAGCCACTACAGGGAGCTCTGCCATTGTTCTAGAGCAGCCACACAGTTAAGGCTGCCTGCAGATATGCCTGTAAATGTGCCATTTTTATTTACTACACATATGACAGCAGGGAAATTGATCACTACATATGATGCTACATTGCAGTCATTGCAACAAAGATAAGAAAAACAGTATAAAACGTAATCCATTCCTCCTTTATCATTCATCTACAGAATTGAGGACCTTTCTGCTTTGCTTGCTCTGTGGTATGGAAAGAAAACCGCATTTAAAAACCAGGACAAAAGTGAGAGCTGAACACATAAATGATTTATAAAGTTCAGCAGAAAGCTTAAAAGAAATCCTGAACATGTTCATAAAAACACTCTCTCGCCCAAGATACTGTCGTCTGGAGCTTTCCCAGGCAGACCTTCTGCTGGTCAGAGTTTGAGCATGTGCTCATCCTTTTGCTCTGTGGTGAAACACTGCAGTCATGTGCTATTTGAGAACCGTCCGAGACACGTGGCTCTCTGGAGTAAACAAATCGTCGAAAACGTGAAAAGGACGAGGTGGTCAGGATTATAAAAATACTGCTTCTCAAAAAATGTTCTGCAAAAATAATTTGAGGAACTGATGAAAAGTAGCTGTCGAAACATGAATCTGACCATAATCCACTGTGCTTGCTTGCTGAGATTATTGTGATGGCACTGAAATATTAAAATGTAGTTTGCTTGTCTTTGTCTTATCTGCTGTTCTCCCTGCCAGGCCTCTATAGGCTTCTAGAACAACAGCTTCTTTGCTACCCACAAGCTTCGGGTTATTGCGCTGGAATGTGGAATGTTGGGACTGGTGGGACAAATGCTGCTGAAAACGCAGCCCCACCTTTGAAGACATTTGGCACCACAGCTGTGTGCATCTCCGAGTGGCTTATGCCTGCACAACAGCAGCGCTGCCTGTGCATGTGTGTACTTGCGAGGTTCGGAATAACTGTTATGGCGTGGAGTGGGGTGTGGGGTTAAGAAAGAATGCCCCCACCCTGTGGAAAGCCCTAAAGCATTACTAGAATGGAGACAAAGACTATGCTTGTGGATGGCAGCTCAGGGCCTATGCTTACAAATTCAATTCCTGTCAGTACTCTGAACGGTTCAAATCTGTGTATATAAGTGACTCCTATGTGTCATTAGTGTGACAGATCTTTGCCCTGAAAGGACCTGCAAGCACACACTGTTCAAATCAATAAAGTCACGTGTATGATTCACGTGTCAACAGATGTCATATTTGCAAGACAAACGAACAAAGTAACCGCATAAAAATAAATAGCTTTGAAAAATATGCCATTTAAGATGATTACTCTTCTTTTATTTACTATTATCTTAACAACAGGTCTTAAATCAGCACTACTACAGCATTTAAGCATTTGGGAACCCTTTAAAATGTTGGTTAGGGTCTTGGTAAGTCACCTTATCCCTTCACTGGTCGCTGGGCAGGGCATTACACTAATTTAACTGTAGCCAGGACAGGGCACGAATCCATCGCTGGGCACATACACACACTCACACCAGTACAATTTAGAGTACTCAATTCACCTGACCTCCATGTTTTTGGACTGTGGATGGAATCCGGAGACCCTGGAGGACGCCCACGCAGTCACAGACTCTCCACTCAGATGGGGACTCAAACCCAAGGCCAAGAGGCCAGCATACCACCAAGCCACTGTGCTACCCCCATTTTGAACAAGTAAAGGAAATTCCAATTTCTAGAAGAAAGCACTGCATTCCGGCATAAGAACCTTATCCCATCTGTGAAACATGGTGGTGGTAGTATCATAGCTTGGGTCTGATTTGTTGCATTTGTGCAAGAATGGCTTGACATCATTGATGAAACAATGAATTCTGAATTATTACAGCAAATTCTAAATGTGATATTACAGATACTGAAAGCCAACATATATGCAATACTGTCAATAAATAAATGACCAGCTTTAATGTCTCTGGTCATACGTGTATGTCATAATGCTTCAGCAATGTTAAAAATGTAGCAAACGTCCATCAATGAAATGTCATTTACTGTTTAAAACCATTTTTTGCTCATTTTTATCCCTTTCTTAATGTAGTAGTAGCCAGTTAGCCCGCCCTCTCTGTTAGGACTCTCCCCATCACTTTGCACTGTCCCTGACTCTAGGAGGGTGAAGACAAGCACAAGCCTTCTCCATTGCGTGTGATGTGGCCACCGCCTCTTTTCAAACTACCACTGATACACTGTCACTGGTAGCCAACATGCTCAGAGGAAAGCTCAGGATTCCCAGCTCTGAATGGACCAATCAGTAGACGCCTGAGCCAGCGGACATTGCAATGTGAAAGTGATAGGGAGAGAGAGAGCCATCTACCTGCCCAGAGAGAGCACTGCCAATTTTTGCTCTCTTGGGCCCCGGCTGTTGATAGCAAACAGCATGACCGGGATTCAAACTCGCGATCCTCTGGTCATAGTGTCAGCGTCTTAGCCTGGAAAGTAGCCTTCAAATAAATCATCACTGGACTTTTCAGATCACTAGATTAGCAATTTTACCGTGAAATGTTGTACACTCCAAAAACGGCCAGACATCAGCAAGTGTGTGTTTGAATCTTTCACGCAGTGCACGTACTGTCATAAGGTTGGACTCATGCAAGAAACGCAAGGCATGAAACAAACTCAAATACTTGTGCAACTGCACCCTAATGACAGGTTTCCCCTTCAGCTGCTCTTGCGATGAAGACATTTACGGAGCAGACAGCTTTGCAGAAGTGTCATCAACAACACAATTACTCATGTTCCTTTGAGACAAGCTGCCTACCACGACTGACGCATTTTGAGTCATCAACACAGACCTGGGCCATGTGGCTATAAACTCCCATCCAGGTGTGCAGTAAATAAGAGCTGTATGTAGTCACGGCTGACACGATCACGGTCCCCTATTTCCATCGTCTTCACACCTGACAACCTTGTAAATCTCAGGCTATGGACATCAGGAACCTTCCACCAGGCAACAGTGAGCTTAAAAATTGCACCCACTCTTAGACAAACCTCCTGGCAACTACACTGTAATATGATGTCTGTAGCTGTAATGTTATATATATCGTCAATAGTAAATATAACTCAAACTGAATGGAATTAACACATTCTTCCTCCATCACCAGGCAGACAGAATATCTGCTGACTTTAAAGATGCATAAATGACACACAGAAGAAAAAAAAAAACAACAATCTGAAGTACAAGATGCTGGAAGTCTGTCAAATAAGAAGTTCTTTTCTTAGAAGATTAGACGTCACCGTCAAAAACAAACTCCCACGTGGTGTTTTGGTTCTGGCCTACTTTCTTTCGTTTCTCCAAATTCATAACAGACCCTTATTTTCAGGCAAGTAAGACTCAGAGCACAGATCACGTTCCTTGCTTAGCAAGGGCGCCCACATTGTCAGTTTAATGCACCATCTGCAAGACAGATTGCTCTCAGAAGGGTCAGGTGCCTTCAAAACCTTGTGAAGGACACACAAACAACACATCATAGATCATTTCAGGGACATTTTCAACAGGAGCGTTTGGCTTGTGTGCGGTTGCTCTTGGTCAGTATCTTGTCAGGCAGTTTCACTTCAAGTCTTCATGATATGCTTGATGAACATTAACAAGCAGTCCCTCACACATGGATCACAACAGGCGGCCTGCAATCCCATCTGAAGGCTCCATATGGCAGGACTAAGTCTTCATAAAACCCTCAGTCTGCAGGACTTGCCCCTGATACTGTGAGTGGGCGGGGGATGGGATGGGGCAAAGCACAGGCCGTATACTCTCTGTGGCTGTACGTCCAAGGGTCCATATGGGCATTGTGTTCAGTGTGTTGGAGCCATAATGGGATTGCCTTAATCTGCTCTCTTCCACGAGGGCGCTTTTACGATTGCCCTAACCTATCTCAGGGAGTTGAATAAGGACAGAGGGTGACAGACTGCAACCATTTTCTGAGCTCGTTTGGACACAGCAGCTGATGAGGTGATGATGCTGGCCAAGGAAAGTATCTTCCAGGTTGTTGGACCGGACTCAGATATACAAGTGTCCTATGCAGCATAATCTAATGACGTTTTTTGCACAGTTTTCCCAAATGGTAGACCAGCAGCCAAGATATGTTTAATGTCTGGTTTATCCTCCACTAATTTTCACTAAACAGACCGAATTCATGGATGCTTAAATATGGCCTCTATTACTATTTTTAGGTAGTCAACATAGAGAGGTAGCCAAATTGAGCAATGGGAGTCTTACGCAGGGACTTCCTTGCTTGAGTGGGGAACTGAAAACCAATGTACATCAAACCCTACACCATTCACAACCAACCAACCTTCAGGCCATTTTATAGATAAACATTTTTCACACAGTGTCACAGAAAATAACATACATGGTTGGTTTTCATCATTAATCCATTCCTGGTGATAACCGAAATGAATGATAACTGTAGCAATATTTACCATAAGAAATAATGTAAATCCAATTAATCAATTCCAGACACTCCAAAATATGGACAAAAATATTTGATATAGTATATCTATAGTTTTACATACAGAACACAATGAGAAAAAAATACAAAAAATTATATATTTTTTAATAATATAAGTTTTATAAATTTAACATCACCCTTAGGTTTACGTTCTGTTTTAGAGTGTGCCGGTGTGGTCCAGCGGCAGCCTTTGTTTTGTACACCTGTTCTCGGCCGCTAATTGTTATCGCACCTGTTTTCAGGCGGTAGCGCTGTTGCTTTAGTGTGATGTGTTTTAGTTTGTTTTGTGTGTTATTATTTGGGTTCTTCTCGAGCCTTTTGTTGTTTTTTGCCAGAATGAACAACAAATGCGCGAGTGGAAGCCATGTTTTTCGCAAAATTAGCAGCAAGTCACACGTCGGCAAAAACCGGGAGGATGAACGATAACTGGGACAAAATTTCCCTGAAAACGTTTGACAATAACCGAATTGTACAATGACCAGGGTAAACGATAACCGAGGCTCCACTGTAAGCTGTTTAAAGCAAGGGATCTTGTTAACAATATTAGCCTTATCATTCGAGAGCTAAACGTGGGTGATTGTGTTTGAAGGAAGCAATCAAATATACACACAATTACTGATATATTCATTTTACGACAAGAGATCTACATAGTTATATTAGCATATTATGACCACCTACCTAACAGTGGGAATAACCACCCTTGGCTTGGAGTGTTTGCTCAGTGGTGATCCCTGACACTCTCCTCATTGCTCCTGTATTCATTATAGAGGTTTGCTTAATTTGCTCTGTTACAGAGGTCCACTTTGCTTCATTTGCTCTGTACCACTTGCCAGAGTCCTTGTTCCCCTCTGGCATAAGTGACCTGTGGGGCACCACTGTTATGCTGTTGGGAGGCTCAATGCACAGTCTCAGTACGACTTCATTTGAACATTCCACAAAGTTAGTGATTTCTGAGATGCTACCACCCTTCACCTGGTACCCTACTGTCATGCCCTTTTGGACATCATTACATCAACATCAGCTTAAACTTCCTTCTGCTCAGATATTTCTCCTGAGTTGACTTTAATCTGTCTTTCCTTTTGAGTTGAACTTTAACTGAGAAGGTGGGACTTTTGGCTCAGCTCCAAAATGACAGTAGTATCTGTGGAGGAGCTGACAGAAGTAAACTTCAGAAATAGTCAGCTGGTACACAAAGTGGGTGGAGATGGGAGATAGCATCAGTCAGATTACCACAGAATGTGTCCAGGGTGCTGGCTTTGTTTATTTGAGTATGATCATTATTTGATTTTATGGTGTTTGCATACAGTGTGTAGCCTGTTTTTATATCATACCCAATGATGATGAAAGAGGACACTAAATGCCATGAGCCATTTGACAAGGACTAATTAAACAGCTGGTGCTGAGGTTGTAAATTGTGCCAAGGTAGGATGGATTTATTGTGATATGTCTCACTCAGACAGACAGCTAACCCAACCGGTTCTGCGACTTTACGGAAGTCTCGAGAGTTTCTGTGAAAACTTTCCATTAGCCAAACCTGTAGTGCGACCAGTTCTCTTCACATTACAGTGTACATGATTACGATAAACTAATATAAACCTGCATATTAGTTTATAAAGGCTTAGTTCAGTAGTAATCATCTGCTTTAACGGCTAAGAGTTAATCAGGTCTGCAAATGTAACCTATGATGATGATACATATTGAAATAAGCCTTTATGTTTATATGTGTTGCCATAATAAGGTTGTGCCATCTTGTAGCCTTAGGATTAGCACCCTGTACAGTGAAGTATTACCAGTGTACTCTACAAGACTCTACTTATACACTTTTCTGCTTCTTTACAATATATAATCAACTTACTCTGATGAGAAGTATATTGATGCCCAGTTTTAATCAGTGACTTGCATGATTAGTGAGAACTATTGATAACCATCAGCAGGCAAAGACGCTGACACTATGACCAGAGGATCGTGAGTTCGAATCCCGGTCATGCTGTTTGCCATCAACAGTCAGGGCACAAGAGAGCAAAAATTGGCAGTGCTCTCTCTGGGAGGGTAGATGGCACTCTCTCTCCCTATCACTCACACATTGCAATGTCCGCTGGCTCAGGCATCCACTCCAGGTCCATTCGAAGCTGGGAATTCTGCGCTTTCCTCGGAGCGCGTTGGCTCCCCGATGTATCAGCGGTAGTTAGAAAAGAGGTATTGGCTGGCATCACACACAACAGAGGAGGCGTGTGCTTGTCTTCACCCTCCTAGAGTCAGGGACAGTGCAAAGTGATGGGGAGAGCCCCCTAGCAGATGGGATGGGTTAATTGGCTACTACTACTACATTGGGAAAGGGATAAAAATGTACAAAAAAAGTTACATTTCTAGTGTTTTTTTAGTGCTTTGCCATTTACGCCAGACATTAGGGAGTCACCACAATCACCACAAATGTGCAGCTTACGCCTGCATAATGAAACAGACGCCAGTCCAGTTCAGAACTTTGACCACACAGCTATTAGGCAGTGATGAGTTAGCCAGTTTTTGTAGATAGGGATAATTATGAGCAGCCAGGACATCAGGCAGTACAAACCTAAGATCATATCATCTAGCAGATAGCACTGTATATACAGTATAGGGTCCTCATCACTGCACTAGACCATTGGGATCCAGACAGAACAGCTGGTTGTCTCCACCAACCCTGACAAGTTATAACCAGACGCAGACCTGCTTAGTTTCAGTGGATCTGCATGTTATGCTGTGCAGGTGCTAAGGCTGCAATAAGCTTGTTTACTGTGTTGAAATCACTAAACATCATTTTGCTAGTAATACAGTTTAGACAACATTCAGCAAAGCTGTGTATTCTACATCCATTTCTACCTGGTTCTAAAGCTGTACGTTCACAATTAGTCGTAAAACTGAAAGAGCTAAAAGTGAAGGCAGCTGGCGCCTATAAATAGAGCCATTGAAAACAGCACAGGCCTAACCAAATCCACATGAAATAAATTACGACCTGCAGGTCACAGGAGCCGCCTGCCTTTCTTGCTGATTTGATTCCACATCTTGCGCACATACACGCCCTGCTTGAGACAGGGATGCAAACGGGTCTCTCACACCGAGCAAAGAGGCACACGCTGTACACGTAGCTCGTAAACATAGAAACCAGTCATTTACAGACGCTTTGCATCAGCGATAAAACGCTAACAGGCTCATATAAAGGAGGTGAATGGAAAAGAGCCTAACAATGTCATTAACTCAGGGGCCCAAGCGGAATAAAATCTGAGATTTTTGGAGATTTTGTTGGGTTCACTTTTCCAAAGGGCTCCGATTTTCAGCCTGAAATCAACAGTAACTTTGATCTGATCAGACCCATCACTCGATTTCCACTTTTCACATTGCAGATGCTTCAGGATGTGCTATAATACAAAAGGCATGACAATTATGTCTGCAAGAGTTCCTGAAGGGTTTCAGTTTGAGACAAAACGAGTATCACTGCTGTAGGTGTGTCGGCGATGCTTTCTGGTGAACGCAACCATCAAGCGAAACTCAAGCATGCAAACTCTTGGTTCTCTATTGATGTCAACAAATCGAAATGTGTTCATAGCAACGCAAGTCATTTATGTAGACTATGGAGTTACAACAAAAACTATCAAATATTTGTTCATTTGAAAGTCTTCTACCTGTAAAGGAGAGGGGTTAACAAAAAGATAACAGGACAAACAGGACAATCGGGAAAACTTTAGTGAATATCCATTTTATTTCTTTTTTTAAAAAAGAAACTAATACAAGCTCATTTGGTTACGTACACAGTTCTCGTCTCATTATTCAGTCTTTTTTTTTCTTTTTTGTAATTTTCACGCTGTGAATAACAGCCTATACAGAGACACACGTCGCAACAGGAAAATGACACAGTAATGTTGTTGGGTTCTCATTTCGGAAAACTCCATTCATAAAAGTGGTAAAAATGTCAACAAAATTAGTACAAAACCCTGACTGTAGAAGCTGGAAGAGAGATGATAGCAAGCCTGTGCTGAGCCTAGGTGATTTACTCAAGTGCTTGGCTAAAGGCACAGGAGTAGCGTTCCCTCTGCAGAGGGCTGTGCACCATGATGAGTGGGAGAGGCGAGAGATGGATGCGTCAATGAGGATGCTGGTGAAATATTCATGCTAAAGCTAACCAGCATAGACACTGAAGCCAAAGTTGGAGGGACAGATGATGCCGATTGACTAGAGTTTGTCAGAAGCAAGCATTCCTTTGGAAAGAAGAGGTAGACTATCCGTACGCCGGGTGTATTCTTGAGCAACTCATACTAAACATACTTTCCTGCAACATCTCCATTTTCACCTGATATGATCCATTTGGGCACTGACCCAGCAGGACTACTAAAGGAAGCTCACTATTGATTAAAATGAATTGGTTGGTCTTGATGTCCTCTTTAAGTCAGACTAAGCAGGTAGTAAACGATAATGCTACAACTATCTAGAGTCAAGCACCAACATCTTGTCAAATTATTATAGGCGTTTGTTGCTTGTACCAGTTGAAAATCACGGTGAGGAATCACATCTAAAGGTTGCATATCATCAAACCCTCTTAAAGGAGGTTAAGACCTGAGAAAGAGGCATTTTGACTCTACTTGTACAGCATAGAAAGCAACAGGGTGGTAGGAAAATGAGAGAAAAGCTCCATGGCAGTGATCTTACAACCACATGTGTGGTTTCCATATCTAACCAAACCTTGGTCCAGAGGACACACAGATGCATAGCATATATGTGTGAGGGCTACCATGTTAGCACCTTTCACATTCATAAAATATCTTTGCCTTATAACAATGTTTTTAAGCATTCAGTGTTAGTTCACAGCCAGACAGTGTGATAAAAATGGCAGTGTTGATATATATGCTTCTGTTAGATCTGTTGCAAGGTTATGAAAAGCCTCCTCTTCATCACTTGCATGAGAAACAAATGCATTCATCTTTCCGAAGCTGCCCAACACAGGGTTCAGCCAGATAACAGAAAGGCCTGCAGAAGGGTCTTGGACAGGAAATAGCCAGCTTGCAGATGCACGTTAAGTGCAGCTCTAACTCAACACAGATTGAGTGGCTACGTGAGCTTTGCACCGTGCTGTCAAGAGCTTGAGTGTATAGAGAGGAAGCTTCTAGTGCTATAACCTGGAAGAGAGTGGAAAACAGGGGGGAGGAAAATAGGTCACGGTACAGAGCTGTGTCAGACAACACAACAGCAGTATGCATCAAAGCTGAAGCTGAGAGGAGTCACTGAATGCCCTGCTCTGAAATTTGGAGGGGGACTTGTTCTAGCAATAAACTGGTTTAGATAATATACTTATCACCAGAAAGTCTCTTCCTCCCCTACAAACACTGCTTAGAAAAAAAATTAATTTCCACATACCGGTCAGGTTGGTGTTGTTTTTTTGTTTGTTTTTTTTAAACCATCAAGTCAAACCTGATTGACATCTTTCAAAAATAACTAACTGAAAAACATACTGACGCTCCTACAGCACCTGTAAAAGCATCTAAGCTGATCTTTCTCAACACTCTGGCTACAAGAAACATTCAAAGAACACTGTAGCCACTAATGACAATCACAGGTCAATGAATCTCTATTGTGCACTATCCTCTACTGCTCCCATCTCAAACTAACGTTCTTATTATCTTGCTACAGGGCATCAACTTTCTCATAGCAACAGCTTCACAGAAGAAAATGAGAAAAGAAGGAAATTAAAAATCTTAAAGAGTTACAGGCAAAGAAACTGCTTGTACTGTTCCCAATCCTCAAGCTTTTCTAGCCACACACAATGTTTTGGCCTGAAACAGCCATTGGAGGCCATTACTTCCTCATCATGACTCACCCAACAATGTAAGATACTGAGGAGAGGGAAAATAAAATAAAACCATAAAGGTAAAACTGAGATAACTGCTAAATTAAGTCATTAAACTGACAATCTGTTGGCAAACTCTAGATAATCCAATGACTGCTGGGCTCTCTGCTGTTGACACTTTAAGATCCTATGAGTGCTGAATAGTTTTTTTTTTTTATTTCTAAGCCCTTAAAAGTAGACCTCTAAAAGGCAGCCCTTAGACTTGCAAAAGTTCAAGTGTGTCTAAGCAGAAAAGATGGTGTAAACCCCAGAAGGAAACCAGCATTACATGTCACCCACTTGTGCACTTCAGAATTGAACTCCAGACAAGTGTTTTTAAAAAAGTTCAAATTTTCTAATACCTTTCTCAAGGCCAACTGTAGAAATGACAGTATTCTGTACCTGCCATATAAAATTGTATTAGTCTTTTTTTGCTTGTGTTTCCTTGTTAAAATCAAAGTCAAAACACTGAGTATTGACACTCATTATTTCAGAAACAATATATAAATGAATTTCACCTCTAAAAACTTTGCTACAATGTTATCTTTATCCCTGAATAGATAATCAAGCTCTACGAAACGAGCTTCGGTAACACTGTACGCAGTGGTATACTCCCACTAGAGTCCCCCATCATGTTGGTCCTCAGTTTATTGTTGGTTTGGCCCATCACAGGGGGCACCTTAGAGATGATACTAGGGAAGGAAGTGCTGTGCTCAGTAATCCGCTTGGGCACGAAGGTCTTCTCCCCTCCAGGCACAGGCTTAGGCAGTCTCTTGTAGAGCCAGGGGTGTCGCAAAGCCAGGACAGGTGTCATGCGTGTAGTGGGTTCCCACTCCAGACATTTCTTCAGAAAGTCAATGAAAGTGGGGTCATCGCATCCCTTGAGGGCTGTCACCCATTCCTTGCTGCCTGGAGGACCTCGCATCTTGCCCCGACGAGAACGACTACCATTGAGCACCAAAGTGCCATTGCTGAGTGTGGTAGCGGTGCAATAACGTGGGTGGCCTTTGGAGTTGATGAAGTTCTTGGCACGTTTGGCCTGCTCCAACAGTTTCTGAGGAGGCATACCCAACAGCTCCATCATGCAGGCTAGCTGATCTCCCTCATCTTCACCAGGGAAGAGTGGGTAGCCTGTCAGGAGCTCGGCCAAAATGCAACCAAAACTCCACATGTCGATGGGGAGGCCATATCGTGAGCCCAGGATGACTTCAGGAGCCCGGTAGAATCGCGACTGAATGTAGGTGTACACGCGCTGGTGGTCGAAGCAGCTGGAACCAAAGTCAATTACCTTTATGCCACTTCGACCTTGCTGCTTGAGCAGAATGTTTTCTGGTTTCAAGTCACAGTGGATGATCTTATGGCGGTGCAGAGCTTCCAGACACTGCAAGATGGAGTGGGCAAATTTGCGTACCAGAGGCAGACTGAAACCCTGGAACTTATTGCGCTTGATCAGTTCATAGAGATTCATGCTAAGCAGCTCAAAGGTCATGCAAATGTGATTGCGGAAGGTAAAGTTCTCCAGCATGTGAACAACGTTCATGCTGCCAGTCTTGTCCTGCTTCTTCAGGTGCTCCAGGATTCGGATTTCCTCTGCGGCTTGCCGGTGGAAGCGTTTCTCGTTGCGCACCATCTTTAGAGCCAGATGCTGATGCAGCTTGTGGTCATAGACTTTTGCCACTTGACCAAAACTGCCTTTACCAATTACCTTGAGGAACTCATAACGATAGGCAACGTGGTCATGAGGCACATGGACATAACCACCCTGGTCATCATCATATCCACAGTTGTTAGAGCCCCCTGTCACTGCCTGCCTCTTTTTAGCATTTGGGCCTACAAAGTAGACCTCAGGGTAGTTGTGGATCTCTTGTTGCTCCAGTCCAGTCAGCTGTGGTCTATACTGCTTCAGAGCTTGCTCTGGAGTAAGACAACCCCCCGGTTTGGTGGGCTTGACGGAGCTTTCGGATGACTTGGCTGAACTGTTGCTGTCCACACTCCTCTCTTTGGATAGAGCAGGCTGGGGCTTGGCAGGAATTTGGCTGGTGCCATTGTGCTGGGTCACACCATTGGGCTTGCGGTAATCCTCGTACAAGTACTTCATCTTCATCTGCCCACCTCGGACTCCCAGCTGATCTTTCATTGTAGGTTTGTTCACACCCTTCAGGAAAGAAAAGAAAAAGTATTAACTTACTGTCAAGCCAGAAGAGGTATGTGAAAAATGGCTGAATTAAAAAAAAGCAAGCCGATAACGTACAGTGTGATTCTGATCAATTAAAAAGCCAAAGAGAGTGAACATCTGCTGGACTTCAAATATGCAGAAACTGGGACAGTGTTAAACAATCAATAGCACAAACGTGCAGCACATAACAGCCAACCACCCAGTAGCATTATTGATGATTCAAGCCTTCCAGGCAAATTTTAAAGCACGGGTGATCTTAGCAGCTGAAAACTTGATAAACAATGAGAGGAGGTGACTGTGAAACCAGTGGAGCAGGATGTACATCTTGATTGAGGACAAAAGGCAAACACGAGGCCTCAAGACTTACTAACAATTAAAGTAAGCACTAGTATCCTGCTGTTTAGTCCAAAACAAAGTACAGAATGTTAAGGTAACAAATCTGACGGTTACTGAATCAATAAAAAATTACTTTAATTTTTCATGTTACAAAATATAGGGGCTCTTCCCAGTTTTACTTAATGAGGCTCGTGAACTGCTGCAAGATTTAATCCAACTGTATAACTACATCTGGAATAATCTCGGGCCACACAAAACATGTATATACTGTAGAATACGCTAAGCATGCAACAGTCTTTTCTGAAATAGTGGTAGTAGATCCATTTTCTCCTCATATATTCACAGTGTTCAACGCACCATGAAACATTCAAGTCCAATTTCTATTCAGAGTTCTTTTCATAAAATATCTTACATCTAAGCTTAAGCTGTATTGCGTAATGGAAAAAAAATCGAGAGCGTCAGTAAGAAAGTGTGTTTCAGAAAAGAAATTAGGTCATGTATATAAAATTATGAGATGAAAAAGAGTCAAGTAGGGGGGCATTGAAACCGCAGTCCTGAGAAGAAGTTACATGAAGAACTAACTGATGGATAGCGCAGACCAGCCAAATAAATCAGATGTCTATTCCCAGACACCAACAGTCAGCTCAGTTATTGCAAAATCACTTTAAAAATGAATTTAATTCAAGTGGTAAATGGTGTGCGAGCAGGATATAACGTTAACATGGGTGACACAGGGCTGTTATTCCACGTGGCAGAAAAATCTGCTGCTGCTCCAATTAACACACAACCGAAATTGTTTATTGAGCGTCTGATGAAAACCATTTAATGATCAGCTGGCTGTAAAGTGCCTTGCAATTGAGCTACTCCGTGCAGCTCAAATTCAAGGCTGTACACCATGTAAAGGACCAATATGATGCAGAGAACTAATATAGCCAGTACAGCCAATATGGGTCCTGAATGACATGCACTCTGAATTAGTTATTACATAAGTGTATGGAACCGTCTGGTGAATCAGATTTAGACCCTTACTATTCCAGGTCATATGATGACACCTATCATAATGTAAGCTATGCAGATCTTATTAAGGAGGCTTAATCAACTTGGTCTAGCCAGCTTGTGCAAATGACAGTGACAACCACTGCTGCTCAACATTTTACAGAAAGCAAGGCACAACATAAGCCTGAGCCAAATGTGAGATCTATCTACCTGCATGCCACTGCAGAGGGTGAGTGGTGGCAACACATATGCGTGCTGAGACACTGAACCACAAGCATGGCAGACTGCTCACCATACCAGCACACAAAAGGGAGACAACAAACTCAGAAAAAAAACAAGCTAGTTCATGCTGTTAGTGGGTCAAATTTTCAAGTCCACTTATTCTTTACAACACTGCAAATCAGAGCAGTTTCCTGCTCAAGCGGACAAAATAGGAAACTGCCCAGACGCGTCCCCACTTGGAATAATGCCATAGGAGGATGACCCAGAGGATGTGCAGGGTACTGGTTTGTCCTGTTACTGGAGGAAAGGATGTCTGAACTTACTGTGTGTTTAGGCAGTGGAGGTAGTCCAGAAGGACTCTGTCCGTTCAGGTCGCCATCTTCATTCACAATATGGTCTGTGCGCATATAAGAGTCATACAGACCATCTCCATGTCGAGCTGTGAAACACAAGCACACACATAACATCAGTTGAACATAATGCTATACTGTATAGTAAATCATGCATTACTTTTAAAGACAAAACCAAGAACAGTCACACAACCTTGTAAATAGTTGCTTTTTCACTGTTATCAACAACGTAACGGAGGCTGCAAAGCAAAAGCTCCAATAGATAAAAAGAACATCTCCTTAGGGGGACATGTAACCAAGTTACAGGTGCGTCAGAAGACAAGCTTCCCACACAAGCTTGTCAACAGATGGTCTCTGGAGCTCACAATGAAGCAGCTGCAAACTGATTAGGACAGTTTTTAATGACTCATTGGGAGTTCAGCAGTTTCCACAACTTGGTCCTATTATGTCACTAATGCCTCTTAATAGCCTAAACCAGTGCGCTTAGGAAACACACTGGATAAAGTGGACTGTATAAGCCTCTGGTGAAATGACTACAAGGTGACAAAAAATATGAATAGTTACAAACAGGTCACCAACATGAATCTGGACAAAATCTCAAAAATAAAAACTCAGCTAAATTTTAGCAACAGTGAAATGCTTGATCTACCAAAAGGATTACCATGAAAAATAAAGGAACAGGAAATTAGTCAGCTTGGAATGCAAAATATAGGTAAGACAATATCATATGTAGTGCAGGTACTTATTTCAGTGAGGATCCTGATGTACAATATGGCATGCACTAACAGACAAGTACAGGGACAGACTGTACCACCATTAGGAAGGAAGGCAACAATGGCCTTGTACACAAAAGGATCATTATTAAGTTATTTGCTGGAATGCAAGATACCTGATAACAAAACATGCTTCAAAGTGTAAAATAGTCTGTGTGTCTACTGTGAATCCAACATAAAAAACAAACTTGTTTTAAAGCAAAAATGTAAATATCTTATTTAAAAACGAAACACTGATGTAGTTGTGTTCAATGTCGAAATACAGCAAAAAAAAACAGCAGCAGAGAAATATATATATATATAATATATTTGCAGGTGAGGATGGGTTTTTAAAAAGAAACATCTGGATCAGCAGCACTGATTGGCCCATTCCTACAAGAGAAAGTTTCACTACAGCAGCAAAGTAGTACAGGTATATTTGCTCTGTCTAGTGAGTCCATATCAGTGACAGCAAAGTAATACAGCAAAGGATTACATTTCGTATCGTAATACAGACGACATAAATGACTAATTACCTGCTGTGATGGGACCATCTGGTTTTCTGCTCAATATCATCATGACTGTGACCCGTTGTTGCAGTCAACATCAAATACTTCGTTTTTTTATTTCCAAAAAATAAAATCCTTTATGGAGGTACCATGAGTGACACTACAACAACCTCATGTCATGTCTAGAATGGCACACAATAATCTCAAGCCAATTAGCTTCACTTATTAGCTAGCTTATATGAAAGCAAGTTTGGATCATTGTCCTTATGAACAGTTCACACTTGAATTTGTGAAGTATTCACCAATGTTGGCTAACAACACAGTTAAGCTAAAATAAAAGTGACTGATGGGCAAAACTGTGGGAAATGCTTGTTTTGCATTAACCACAAAGCTCAGAAAAGCTTCAAATCAAATCAAATATGCACTGAAATGAACTTCTATCCACACCGAGTCGTGCTCTAGCAGAGACTTAGCGAGCTAACATCCCAGAGACAAAAACCGAAGCGGAGCTAAAAAATCCACATGAGCGCCGCTCCCAAACACAGTCCAAGTCCAAACACCACACAGATGTCCACCACAGTCTCTTTTAGCCCTTTTCAAAGTGCAGGCATATCTACTGAATAAAACACGCATCTCAAAGGACTGGAAAACGTGTAAGTCTAGCGGAGAACACACTTTCCTGTTGACGCCAGCTAGCTCTGCTGCTAACGCTAACTCTGCTCAAACATCCGGAGAGAGCGGCTGGTTACGGGGCTTGTTTTCCAAGAAAGAGGGCAGGCTTCACCTCACGACATTGTTAACACGATGGCTAAAAGGACAAACTCCCAAAACGTCAGGGTCCTATGAACTGGAGCCTTCAAACAGCGGAGTATCTTCAGTAAGGCTGCGACGCTCCCTTCCGTACGAGTCCGAGTTCAAACATAGACGTGTTTTCTTAGCTTGTTGCTAAGAGCGTCTTCTTCTGTTTGTGGCCACAGCAGCGTCATCAACAGACAAAGTAAGGGGCGGGGTTAGAGGCGTGGCCACTCCATCTGCTCAGTCTCCAGGAAAAAGACACGCCTACTGAGAAACGTCAAACTTTTGTTTTTTGTTATTATTAAGAAAATATATTTTGCTGATAAAAAAATTATATATATTATGTTAGCAAAAAAACATAATTTATTCTTGATGTAAAATTTTAGTATACAATGCCAAGAAAATTCACTTTATTTTGCATAAGTTGTACCCTGTAAATTACTTTTTTTAAAAAGACTTTGATAGCTCCTGTTGCTTTTATGGATGTCAAAGTCACTTACATTTTTAATCTTAAATATGTTATTTCTTATTACAAAAACACCACTAACCAGAAATATCACCAATCAGAGAAGCAGCAGCTGCTGACACAAGATACGGTCATAGCAACCGAATTTAGCCAATCAGCCTCCACGAATCTGTTGCCTGAAGGATGCATCAAATATTGCCCAGAGCAGAGTCAGTGAGTGGTGAAGTTCGAACATCTGACATTATTGACATGCATCACATGGCTTTAGAAATGCCTGATATTTTGTCTTAATAGCACATTTTATTGTGTATCTTGTATATTTGCATGCAACTAATGACATTTAAAAAAAAAAACTATTAGTATGCTGATTTATTTATAATGGCAGTTAAATAGTTGATGACTTTTTCAAAGAGCACTGGGATCCTGAAGTTTGTGTTAAATAATATTGGGATGGTTGTGGAAACTGACTGAATATGGCTCAAACAGCCCCACCTAGAACATTTTCACCAGCCGCCACTGCATGAAATGGATATCAAATGACAGTGAAAGTGCATAATCCTTGACCATTGGGCATATCCCCATATCCATGGTACCCGGGGAGCAGTTGGGGATTAGGTGCCTTGCTCAAGGTCAAAGCAGTCATGACCTTCAAGGGGATGGAACTGGCAACCTGTTGGTCACAGGCAACAAAATATATGACAATTTGCCTTTTGAAATTAAATTGTGAACACAAATGAGGTTTTTCACAATATTCAAATTTTTGCATGCACTACTACAGGTGCATCCAGTACAGTACAGGTGCATGAGCACAAATGATCATCTCTGAATACTGAGACCAACCAATTAAATGAGTAGAATCAGGCATGCTCTGCCTTGTTTGGAACAAAAGCCTGCAGTCATGGCCCTTTGTGGTTAAGCTTGAACACCCTTACACTAGTAGCTATTCCTGACTGGTTAGGTGGTGAGCCAATATCACTACTTTATCTAAACAAAGAAGCATGTTACAACACAAAATATCTCTTCAAAAACAGTGGAATGCCCTGCCCACTGCTCAATGAAGGGGTATGGGAACTCAACCTGACCCTGACCCTGAACTAGATTAAAGGGGTTAGGACAATGGATGGACATTTCTTTAATCTACAAAGTTATCACCAAAGTCCCATCAGAATATGTTTTGGCTCTTACAGAAGACATCAATATTAGCATTAAGCTCAGTGGAAATATTTGAGCAACACTACACCTGCAGGTTAAATCAGAACAAACCATAACCTAGACTGAGGACACAGCAGCCCAAGTAACACTCTGATGCATAGCATAAAAGTGTTTATTGACTCTAGTGTTGTTAGACTATTTACAGCCTGGACGTAGATCAACCTTGTTGGCTCTGGGGGGGCATGTTGTTCTAAATTGAGCTGGCCTGCAGCTGCATGGCTGTAGTAGATGCTATTCTCAGCAGTCTAGCTGAGAATGAAGGGCCCAGTCTATATTTACATCCGTAAATAACATATTGACACCATTTTCAGTTTGACCTCTTGGCAGCTGACTCCCTGACAGCTCAGGAGCTTGGATGAGCACAAGAACTCAGGAGAGGTAAATGCTGTATTTGGGCTTGGACCATATGATGGACACTCACAACTGTTGGCTTTTGTGGCAGCCTCCCATGTGTCCTTGCTAACCTGTATGCTTCTTCTATGTATGGGAATACTATGTGTAATGTAAATATTAATACAAACATTGTATTTCAACAGGGAAATTCACTTGATGACCGTGATGAGAGAGTTTCATCTTGCGTGGGATCATGCAACTTGCAGCAAATTTGCAATTCAAAATGCCTTTAAGGATTTCAAAGATCTGTGCATAGGGAAGCTGTCAATGTACCTCAGAGCAGTCATAGCCAGCTGTAGGCTAACCGTAGGTTACTTTGGGTTATGTTCATAAGTAAATTACATTAATACTTACATCATTCATGGATAATATTATATTCCTAATAGTCACCATTAGTATTAAGAATAAAGTTCAGCGGTTTCTTCCAGGAACAAACAATAAGAATGATTAACTTTGTATTATTGATATAAAAAATAACCAATACAATCACACAGCAACATCATGATGTCTGTTTGTGGAGTAGGAGCTCCCTCTGCTGATCAGATTGTAATACTGCTGATGTGCACTACTCACCTGCACTGGATCTTTCATGAACATCACTTAAAATGAATTTGATCTTGGCAATACAGTACATGTGCTTTTGCAGGATGTCTCAAAGCTAAGAGCAATTCCTATTGCACATTCATCAAATTCTGACTCAAGTTATTCAGCTTAGAGAGAAAACCTCTTTTGTGGAATGCATCCATGGTACAGGTAAACAATAATAAAACTGTAAATAATACTGGACTGCTGTGAGGAAAGATTTGGAAATGGTTGATGTACAGTGCCACATTAAAAATAGAATATGAGTTTTCATTTTTTACTGTTAATCAGTTTGGTTTATATCTCATGAAAATCAGAAATCCAGAATCTCACATTATTAGAATATTTCATTTGGAGTTAAATTGCTATTCACACAGTATCAACACTAAAACAACAAAAGGCTTAAAATATGTCACTTTAAGATAAGATAATCCTTTATTAGTCCCACAAATGTTCCAGTAGCAAAGGGACAGTAATAGAACTAGGTAGTAAAAGTGAAGTTATGAGTGGTCTACTGGGAGCAGTGCTGGTTGTAAAGTATAACCACAGCAGGAAGGAAGGACCTGTGATAACGTTCCTTCACACACCTTGGGTGGAGCAGCCAGGCACTGAAGGAGCTGCTTAGTGCTGTGAGTTTCATACTTGGGGTGAAAGTCATTCTCCAACATGGATGTTAACTTGGTTAATATCCTCCTCCCACCACCTGCATCAGCATTCATGTATGTCTAATTAATATAAAATATTAAAGTTTACCTTTTTGAATTATGTAATGTTCACATTAGTATATAATTCTAATTGTAGTCATGTATTTTGTATCTCAGTTAACATGGTAGCTGTTAATATGGTGTACTACATTATACATTGCTTAAGATTTTTATATTAAGAGCCATCAATTCATCAGGCCATGGCCTGGTGGGTAGGGATCTGGTCAATCGTATTTGTATAGATTCGTCTCAGTCTCAGGGTTGCCAGGTTCAGCGAAAATATCCAGCCTAAAGTCGGTCTAAAAACTGCCCTTTAGAAGCTAAAACTAGCCCAAAATATATGTCTGTCACACGTTTGAAGCAAATGGCAAAACAACTATGACTGTATGACTTAGTATTTTGTTTATAAGGGATTTATTATCAGTATTGCTATTTATCTTAGTCATTAATAATATGGTAACCTGAGTGTTTTATTAGTTCTTTTATAAGTTTTATATCACAGTCAAGAATATTTAATAGTCCCATAATTAGCAAAAAAACAAAACAAAACAAACAAAAAAACCCGACTTACTTATTTCTGTTCTTGCCCCTCCTGAACTGTCTTCTCTCCTCTGATCCTCTTTATTTCATCGCCTTGTGATTTCTGGTTAAATGAAGAGCTATTATGAACTTTTGGACAGTTTTCCATCTGTTATTGAATTTCACTCAAGCTCACACATACACAATTTTAACTGCCATTTTCTGTTTTCATCTTTTTTCGTTACTTTTAAGGGCTCCTCCATTTCAAACTTTTGATATGACTGCCTTCCTTTAGTTGTCGTTATGTTCTCTTTGTTCTTATTGTTGTAATCAATCTCCCTTAGTGTCCACTTGTACACATTTGCTGCCGTGTTCACGTAACGTTTTTAAAGTTGCCCAAAAACACACCCTGCCACTCTTGAATTTTCACCCGCAACTGGATTTTCAAACAAGCCCAATTTGGCATGAAAAATGCAAACCTGGCAACTGTGCTCAGTCTGGACTTTTTACATTACATTACATATATATAGCACCTTTCTAGACACCCAAGGACGCTTTACAATCGAAACACTTCATACTGTATACACACTCTGGCGAGAAGTAGCAGCCAGGCCACTCTCAAACGGAAGCGACCATCCACCTGGAGGACTGCATCGAGCACTAGGGGGATCACCCAGGACAGAGTGCCAAGCATATATGGGCATACATACATACACACACACACACACACACACCAGAGTATTTTTTTTTTTAGAGTAGCCAATTCACCTGATCTCCATGTTTTTGGACTGTGGGAGTAAACCGGAGTCCCCGGAGGAAACCCACACGGACACGAGGAGAACATGGAAACTCCGCTCTGATGTGGACTCGAACCCAAGACCTCAGCGCTGAGAGGCGAACGTGCTAACCACTAAGCCACTGTGCTGCCCAAGGCCCAAAATATCCAGAGTGATGGAAGTGCGTGGATCCAAGAAGCGCGTCCAAGGTTGCCAGGTCTCGAAAAAATTCTCCAGCTCACTGTCAGGCAGAAAACAGCCTTACACAAACATAAAGCGAACCCATTAAAAATCTACCCTAGAGTCTAATCACAGACATTTGAAGACACTATAATTACTTTTTACTACTCTACTCTTGTGACCGCTAGACAGGTCATGACTGAAGTATCCTTGAGCAAAGCACTTAACCCCCAACTGCTCCCCGGGTGCTGTGGACAAGGCTGCCAAGCGCTTTGGGCACATGTTCACAGCCTAGTTTCACTGCACCAATGTGTTAAACGTGGATGTCAATTATAATCATCAATATGACTGTATAGAAGGTTTTATTGTCACATACTCTTTGAAATATCATTAAATTCATTCATCTTCTTAATCACTGAATCCTGGTCAGGCTCGTTGTGAGTCCCGTATGACTTCATTGGGCGCTGGGCAGGGCATTACACTAATATAACTGTAGCCAGGAAAGACCACCAATCCATCAATGGGCACAAAGTCACACACTGACAATTTTGAGCACCCAATTCACCTGACCTCCATGTTTTTGGACTGTGGGAGGAAATCCACACAGACACAGGGAGAACATGAAAACTCCACCCAGATGGGGACTTGAACCCAAGACCTCAGCATTGAGAGGCAAATATTTACTGTATTATTCTTAGTAAAAGACAGCACACTATATTCATTTTTATTTGAATGAGTAGCTACTCATCTCCAATATAAAAAGACTGAGCCAGATAAAAGGGTGACATTTTATTTTATTTCATTCTTCACTATCTTTACAGCTTTAGAGATTCTATACAGATCGGACTCTTTCGAAACAAAAGACTGCCAGCTGGCATTGATTTGTCCACAACCCCAAATTTACACACACTGAGAAGAGTGAATCATAAAATAAGTTAAAACACAATAAAAACGCACACGTGCACACACTCGGTCACTCACTCTCCCTTACACATTTATCCACAAAGTCCCACAGGGACCTGAGAGTTCTGCAAGGATAAAAGCACCAGGTTCCAGCCTCCATGCTTGTAATCTAGTCTCTTGAAATGTGGAGCTACTGGGGCACACATACAGAGCATATAAACACATTCAGGTCAGGCTACACACAGGCAAAAGGCACTGCCAGCAGGAACATGGCCATAAAGGAGCACAAGGCTCTGCTCAAGACTGGGTGTTATACCTCCCATCCACTAGGGGGCCCTCACACACAAAAGCAGAACCAGTAGGACAGCATAGGGGCAAAGAGGGGTGCAGATAATGGAAAGGGTCAGGGCAAAAAGAGAACCAGGAAACCACTTGTCTGGCCATCATTTTCAATCACATATTCTTTGCCTTATACAGTAAAAAAACAACCAGTGTCAAATGAACTGTTACAGTGTTTATTTGAGGCCACTTTTCAACCTCATGCAATCTGATGCATCTGTATTGTACAATCAGTTACTGATTACTTCAACACACAACATAAACGTATCAGACTCAAAACACGTATGATAAGTGATCAGGCAGTTGTTTATGTACCTGCCCATTGGCTTCTATTATAAATGTGTTTCAAGACAAAATTTTCAGTTCTTTTAATAAGCACAGAACCATATCAAATGATTGTCAGTGGTAACTGATTGTACACTACAGCTGCAGTGGATAGAGATTAGCTTGTAAACAGATGGAGTATGTTAGGCCTTAATAATTCCAAATGCTAAAATCAATGCATTTACTCCTGAGTCAGGCTCCTTTTTTGAGGCGTCCTGTTCTGTTCTTACGGGTATGTTCAGACAGCAAGTCCAAATCTGATTTCTGGCCTATCTAGATTGTAGCGAGACTGATTTTTCATAGCCACAAACTACATGAAATCCAATTACAATCGTATTTGTACATATTCGTCTCAGTTTGGACATTCAGCCGCTGAAATCGCGTCACTCACAATGCGACAACGTATGATCACGTCATATCCAGAGTGACGGAAGTGCGCGGACCCGAGAAGCGCGTCCAAGGTTGCCAGGTCCCAAAAATTTCTCCAGCACACTGTCTGGCAGAAAACAGGCTTACAAAAACTTAAAGCGAACCCATTAAAAATCTAGTGTAGAGTCTAATCACAGACGTTTGAAGACACTACAATAGCTTTTTACTACTCTACTCTTGTGACTAGAAGGTTGCTGGACAGGTCATGACTGAACTGTCCTTGAGCAAGGCACCTAACCCCCAAATGCTCGTCATGTGCTTCGAGCACATGCTTTCACAGCCTAGTGTGTTCACACGAGTGTGAGTGTGTGTGTTGGCAAAAGCTGAATTGAATGTAATCTATTTTAATCTTTTTAAATTTCATTTTCTACATAATTCTAAGCATTTTAGTAATTAAAACAAAATATATTTCCTTCTGTTCTGCTGTAATCTATAATTTTAGATCCCATTCTACTGAATCTTCTAATATCAGAAAGACAGAAAGACAGTACAAAAACGGTGAATCTGGCAACCCTGAAACAACGTCAACGTCTCAGCAGAACTGATTTTAGAAATCTGATTTGCCTGCAGTCTGAACATAGCCATCGAGTCCCAGTCATGTCCAGTACTAACCTGACATATCTTGATTCATCCTTACTGACGCCTATGCTGACATGGAGAATAACTCTCTCATTAACAGACACTGACACCATATGATTTAGTCTTAAAAATGCCTTCTCCTTTCAATAAACAAACCGTTAGAGAAAACGACCTTTCTGACTTTTTTGGGTTAACTCTGTTCTCTGAGCGCTCGTAGGACCCTTCCACAAGGACACTAGCTGGTAGCACTTTGAACAACAAACCAAACAATATTCCTACAATTCAACACAGGTTATGTACCTAGCCTTGCCCAACCTGGAAAAGCCTCTTCTTGACATTCACCGTGGTGATATTTAGGCTATATGGATTGTCCCCAGCTTATCAAGTGCCTGAATGTACTTCTACGCTGAGTGAAACACAGGCTGCAGGTGTTATTCTAGTATAGTACAATTCACATTACTCAACCTTTACTCGTTACCCCATTGCCTTTTGTGCTTTCAAATAACATCCGTTTGAGCATAAACATGGTGGTGGTTTTCCTACAGTGTTGCAGACAGAATGAAATCACACACAGATCCTATGCTGCACATACTCAGTGCTTTAAGAAGCGTAGACACATTAAAGCGACACAAATACATTTAAAGTACATTTTCTTTGCAAACAGAAAAAGGGGGAAAGGACAAAGCATCTCATGCCCTCATCACAGAACAGTTAGGGTTATTATATACTGGCTGACCACTTGGTGGTCTATGTTGGTGTGCAAAATCATAGAAGTCTCTAATCTACAATACACACAATGTACATCATCAGACACACCCCCTATTGCCTCAATAAAGTAAGATTAAAAAAATACTAGGGGTATATGTCCCGATTAACTTTGGTGTAATATCCACTATGGTGTTTCCTCAGCTTGTGAAAGACAATCCGCAGCCTCTGCTTGCTCACAAGAGCTTGTGTTTCACAATTCTCTCACAGCTGGAGTGCTGAGCTTGGGTCAGCTTAGATACAGTGCATTCATTTACCTGTATTTATATTTCTACATAATTCAATCAGTTACTGAGCTAAATGTCCAGCTGATCCAGCATCGACACTCCTGCTTTGAGGTCATCTGTGAATTGGACTGCTCAGCCTGTCTATTAGTTTCTGTGTTAATAAATTACTATTTACTGGATCATTTGTTATATGACAGGCTGGAGGAAAGAGGTTTTCAGGGTGGTGGGTCAGTGCAGAGGCTGGATGCTTCCATACGCTTTCATACCACACCAGAAAAGAGGAAAACATTCGCATCCTTTGACTAATCTCACACGTTAAATGCTCATTTGTAACAGTCTACACAAATGCTAATAGCCGTTTTCACATTTCTGTAGGGTAACGCTTCAAAAACGTCTGCGTCAGTACATGCTTATAATACACTAGGCTGGAAAAAAGCATCCAGATCTTTTTCAAATGTACACATGCATGTATGTGGATGATATACAGTGGTCGGTGCTGGAAATCATCTAACCTTGTAACACATAGCCTACTGATGGTGACCAAAAGCCAAAAGCATGTAATTTGGAGAAGGAAGAGTATCTATTGATTTGGATGGTATGTAAGTGGAACAGAGGAAGCCATCACCAAATGGCATATTGATTTCACACAAGAAGGTGAAAAGTCAGCTGAATACAGTACATTGTTCATAATGTTATTAGTTAAGAGGTTCCCAGGAGTATAGATTATGCAGTCAAATGCAAGTGAGTGAGAGTATTGATTTTGTTTTATAGTTAACTTAACCAGTATGTGATCTATGGGTTTGACCTGGAGCTTTATTAAATGTCAAATTTTCTCACTAAATTTGTGGACCCTTCAAAGCCTTAAACAGGTGGGTACCCACCCTTTTCCCCTCTTTTCCTGGGTAAAGACAGCGTGTGAGACGCTAGCGCAAAGACTGAAAGAGAAAGTCATGCTTTAAGTAACACTTGCAGTAGCAGCAATAGCAGCAGCATCATAAAGAAACGTCAACAGACCCGAGCCAAGTTAAAAACAAATAAAATTCCATTAAAACATCGAAACCACGTCAGTCAGAAACACACTCCATTCGCCAGTGTGCCAGCAGTCTCCCGAGAGACTTGGTTTGTTGATTGTTTCCCCTCACTCTGTTCATCCTGTTCATATCCCATCATCCCGGCCTCTTCTTTAAGGCTTGAGGGTTGTGATGGGGGATGGTTGAGAGCCTTTAGGCTGAAAGCATTGAGTGAAGAGCTTTTTTGAGTTTGTTGAAGGATTTAGAGAGTCTGTTGGTGGGGCTCTGGGCCAGCCCTGCACCGAGCTCAGTGGACCGAGGAGCATGGGGGACCACTGATCTAGCCCGGCTTGCTCTGGACCTCCTGCAGAGCATCTAAGAGCTTTTCTCGGTAGGCTTCATAGCGATTCTTCACCTGCTTCACCCGCTCCGTCTCCTCCTTCTCCAGGATCATCAGGAAGTTCTGCAGCTCAGGTACAGAGAACGCGTGCCACTACATACAGAAAGAGGGAGATCTTCATTAAAGCATTCAAATAACTTCATTTTGTTCAGTTTCAATTACCTTAAATGAGGATCCTAGTGTAATCGATCTATCCATCCATCCATCCATCCATCCATCCATCACAAAAATAATGTGTTAAATGTCTGAAAATATCCAAGAATAACAGCAAACCTGTGCTGTATCATGTTAAATTAGCTTGCTAGCAGCACTAGTGTGCTTATATGTGCATTACAGTCCACAGTATCAATACTGTGGGGGCCAAGATGGCAACCATGCACTGCACATCTCTAACATACTTTCTTCATGCTTTTAATATGCAGGTGATTGTGTAATACTGTTAAATAACCCACCTCCACGTCTTCAGTCTCATTTTCCTTCAGTACAAATGACAGACTCTCCAGATCAGGACCGGCCAGCAGGCGCAGGTACAGTGGATGCTCAGAGTCTGCAAGTTTCTGGAAAAGATCTAACATAAGCAGACAACACAGGTGTCAGCTTTATGCTGTATTTCAAACAGCAAACAGAAATCAAACTGCACACACACACACACACACACACACACACACACACAGAAGTAGCTGTTTACCCTGGCTGTCCCTGTGTGTCCTCCTGTAGAGGGCGAACTTGCGTGGGTTGTCCTGCACTGTGAACTTCTTGAGCAGGCCCTGGATTACCTCACTGACTGTTGTGATGCTGCTAACATGAATCTGTTTGACCGTATCGTCTGGCAGGTAGAAAGACGAACGTCTGCCTGCACTGTCAGCCGCAGAGTCTGGGCACTTAACTTCTGCGGACAGAACAGTGACCGGCCGTCGGAGCATGAGGTGAACCTTAATGAAGCCAGTGTAAGTGCCATCAATAGCCTAAGGAAGAGAGGAGAAAGACCATCAGTAAAGAGTACACCTCTGACTTCATAACAATTCAATTACTTAAAACTTTCATTTAATTTGACTCTGTTGTTTTGGTGTGATTTGGTATGAATTATCTTTACTACAAAGATGAGAAATACTCTTCTCTGATTGGCTGGAAGGTGTATATTACTTCTGTATACCAGGCAGGTGTCTACTAATTCTGTATAATGAAGTAGACCCAAGAAAAAAAAAGTTATCACTGTTCTATAACCAATGGTTTGGAAACTTTGAAAGCTAATCATATGAAATATCTGTTGACTGACAGAGTAGCTACTACAATGATAGCCAATAACAAGACTGCAAAAAAATGGATGCTTTTGTGATTGAGATAGTTGTCATATTTTCTTTACACACATAAATAAACAAAAATGCCAACATTTATTGCAGCTTCGTAACACAAAACCTCCTTGAAGGCTATTATCCCTTACAAATACTCTCAATACACAAATATTACAAAAGTAACTATTCATACAGTAGTGTAATATAGGCAATAAGGGTCTATTTTGGGGATTTTTATGTTTGAAATTTTGATTTTAGCCAATAAAGTAAGCAAAATCTTTGTTATTGTCATCTGGGAGGTGAGCAGGAGAAGACGGATGCAAAGGTTGATCCAGAAATGATGAGCTTTATTACAAAAACTGAGACTTGTGGAACAAAACACAGAAGACACTACGACTTGAAACATACATGACCTGAAGACATATTATGACAGACAGGGACTGAAACACTGGGAAGGCTTTTATGGAGAATGTAGTCAGACATAAATGAGACAGCAGGGCTGTTAATAAAAGAAGACATGACGTGGCTGGGGATGTAGACATGACATGGATAAGACACATGGAAAAAGGTAAACACAAGCACATGGGGACAGACACGTGGAGAACCGTTAACAAACAAACATGTGAAAGAGGCGGGGCCAGGGTAGAGGCAGGAGGGTCACAGTTATATACAACTATAATAAATTCTAACATTCCAAAATGAATATACTTGAATGGCCACCATCAGACTGATGCATCATGATGCTCTTTAGTGAGTACAAAAGGTTTGCTTTAAAGATGTTGGAAGGAATATACAAATCACACTATATTCTACAGAACATAACACTGATGTAAAGATGTTTCTCCAAGACCATGTAGTAAAGATTTCCGATTTTATAGGAATTGTTTTTATGGGTAACATGTACTCACGAAGTTCATTCCATTTTCAGAAACTTTGGAGTTGTACTCCTCAATCTTTGCTTTGACCTCTTCCTCACTGAGGAACTTTGGTTTTTCTTCCTCGTCCTCTTTTGGGACATTCTGAAACAGAGAGACAAACAGACTGTTAACACTCTTTAGTGGCTTATTTAACCTGGATCACCTGAATGTTTCTTAATCCTTATGTAAAATTTGACGTCTCCTTTACATATGTAGCTACAAATCAGTGCAGCCAAGAGCATTGGTTCCCTTAAGGCAGGGATAGTGAAGCCAGTACAGTTAAGTGGATTTCTTCTGAAGCAAACATACTAAACCTGGTAATTAACTAAAGAGCTGAATCAGGGGATTCACTGAGCTGCTCTGCAAAAACTGACATACTGGCAAGTTAAATCATCTGTATCTGATATGTCTCGTCATATGGTTGTTTTTAAAGACTAATGTAGTTGTTTTAAGTTTGGACTGTGACATTAACACATAAAGAAAAGCTTAGTAGTGAGTTTCATTAAGGTAGGTATATTCTCCCAAAAAGTCAATTGGCTTCCATGCAATCTTTCAAGCATGATATCTCTGGTATTTTTTAAGATTTCTCTTTGATTTTTGGAGTACTGATACTTTATGTATTTCTTCATGGGATGATCTCAGCATTTTTTGATCAAACCTTTGTAAGTACTAGATTAGCAGGCTTGAATATTTAATTAGGTGCGGAAAAATGACAAAAATGGAAACTTGTCATTATCTTCAATATGTTTCATCTGTATTTAATTTCCTTTCATCAGGACATGAGTTTATTGGTTATAAATAAAAGTCAAAAAAATAAAGGCAAAATCTTTAGTGGTTTTTGAGATATACTGTTTAGAAAATACATAACTTTCTGCCTCTCGGTGGCCATATTGGATGCTAATTTGCATAATTTATGCAAATTATGTAACCTAGGAATTATTTGCCATTTACTGATTCATATGGTTAAAAAAAAACATCATGAATCATTTAATGTTAGACATTTTAGTTTGGGAGTATATATCTACCTTTAAACCACCAGTACATACTCGTTTACCTCACCCATTATACAAAAACATGTCCTGTCAAAATTAAGTCATGAAATCATTTTTTAAAATGATCATACTAAAAAGGGTTCTTTGGAGCGAGAACATTCTGCAAGTTCCACAGAGTACAGAAAGCCTTTATAGTGGCTGCATGGAGAAGATGGCTGATAGAGATTTGTGGCATCAGAAAGTGCCAAGATGGCCACGGTTGTCTACTGTAATAAGAGGCCGGGCCATTATGTGCATTGTGCACTTTTACGATCGAACTCTAAAGATGGCTCCCCCAGTAGAGCCATTTTAATATCACTGCAAGATATGAAAGCAATGCTGAAGACCTGAAACAGTCTCCTCAAGCAGCTGTTATTATCTGCCAAGGCAAATGACCAGAGAGCTATATTTATTTTTACAATGTCTACTGTCGCTGAAAACAATGTCTTTTTGATCTCTGAAATCTGAAGCCTGTATGCCAATATTTAATTGCAAGTAATCGTGGTCCATTCATCATGAGTGTAATAATGTACAAAATAATAAACAAGTGAAAATATAAGCTTTTGATATCACAATGCCATTATAAAAGATATAGTTGAACCTCAGTTTTCATCATTTATCTGTTCTAAAGTGCCTGATGATAACCAAAACGAACAATAACTGAAGCAATATTTCGCATAAGAAATAATTTAAATCAAATTAATCTGTTCCAGACAATCCAAAATATGAACAAAAATACATTTTATATAGAATAACTATAGTTTTACATACAGAAAACAATTTCAAATGAAAACAAAAGACTAATGAAATGGATAAATGAACATCACAAGTTTACGCTCTGTTTTAGAGAATGCTGGTGTGGGCCAGCAATCAGCCTTTGTTTTGTACACCCATTCTCAAGGATCTATGTTTTAGTTTGTTTTGAGGGCTATCAACAAGAAGCAAAGCCAGATAAATTAGAGAAACAAAGCCAAAATAAAAGACAAATGCATAGGTGAGTGAAGAACATGTGGGTGGATGCTTTGTTTTTGCTAAATTAGCGGCGAGTCATGTGCGCACGGCAATGAAAACCGAGTGGATGAACGATAACTGGGACAAAATTTCCCCCCCAAAAACTGACAATATCCAAATTATACAATAACTAGGGGTAACCAAGGTTCTATTGTATACCCAAATAGTGAAACTAAAGCACAAAATGCTTTTGCCATATAAAATGTAACAAGGCTATGTTTCTCTTAGTGTCCACGCTGCATAAGCTTTATTACAGCGGTAGTCGGGGGTTTTATTAGTCTTAGCGACTATTAAAAGCAGATCAGCAGAACATGAAAGCAGTGCTGGCTGCTGTGTCACAGATGGATCAAGCAGGGCCATCATAAGCTGCTTTTATTGATCTGAACCACAGGGGACAATGTGCATGTGTATGTCTGTGTGTGTGTGTGTGTGTGTGTGTGTGTGTGTGTATGCACGTATGCAAATGATGGTGCCAAGCACAGATTTCCCTTGACATCAATTCAGGTCTCTATGTAGGCACACACACACAAGGGTGGATGCCGTGTACCCACAATTCCTTGCTACTACCCAAAACAATAAGCATGTAAAAGTGGCTGTCATTCATTATTCATGTGTGGTTGAACCTGAATGGACATTAATGCCATCTGTAGCTCCTCTATGTACTTAAGCCATGATGATACTTCAGTTAAAACTGTATTTTAAAAAAATCACAAAATTGACAAAATTTAGGCTAAACCTGTTTTTAGCTATGTGTTACACTTTTGCCCATTTTGATGATTTCACAGAAGCTACGAGTCTACTAGTTACCAGTGTAACATTGTACATATTGCCTAAATCATGTTAGCTATAAAAATGGATACATGCTTCAAAATGGCTGATACTATTTTAGCTATGCTACATGTACATTTTTGTACGTAACAGTATGCAAACTAAACCTCACAGGCATTTCTTAACCATGTGATATGAGGCAAGTTTGGGATGATTTAGACATGAAGTTTGCGCAATGTTGCTCAGGTCTCTTACAAAAAAAGAACTACTATGGTTGAAAGACGTTATCATGGTATTTGACTACTGTATAAAAATACCACAATGTTTTTATGCACTTTCTACAAATACTGTAATTCTTTCAGAACTGTTATTTTACACCATGGAACAGCCTTTGTTATCGGTTATCAGACCTGATAGTGTAACCTGATATTAACGTTTTTACTTCTGTGGTAGACTGTCCCAACAGTGTCACCCCACAATCTGTCAGACTCCTTAATGTACACAGTCTGACTCTCAGGGACTAAATATCACTGCACATCACTGCGTTTGCCAACATATTCATTGCAATATTTGCACATTGTTTTATAAAACTGCTGTTAAATATCACTCAGTACCATTGACTGACCATCACATTTGTCCTTCGTTCTGTAATGTGTCTTATTCTATAACAGTGGTTTGTATTTTTGTATTTATTAGGGTTTGTAATTATTGCATGTTGTCTTGTGTTCTGTGTTGGTCCTGGAACAACGTTATTTCATTTCAATATACAGTATATTGTATCGTATATAGCTGAAACGACAATAAAAACTTGAATCATGGTATGCATCCATCCATCCATCCATCCACCATCTTCCACTTAATCCTATCATGATTTCCAATGTTTATATAATCTAGCAGATCTAGTTGTATTAATGTAGTTTTAACACAGTATTACCACTATAGTACCATTTACCCTTTACCCTGGTATTCCACTGCACTGGCCCATGGCATTACCATCATGACAGTGTCCAAAAAACATGGTTCTACCATGGTATGGGATTCTACATTTCCTTTTTTTCTCTCCTTTGCTCTTTTTGGATTATCCTACCTTTATCCCCCCTCCAAAGCATCCAAAAAGAGCATTACATAACACTGCACCTCATTGCTTCTTGACTCACCAGGCACTAGAAGGAGGGGATGGAAAAATTGCAGGCTGTTTGATATTTAATAATTCCTCTTTGCTCATTTGAGGGGGTGTTCTAATGGCGTGGGGGAAGGGGGGGGGGTTGGTTGAAGATCGTAGCTGTCACTGAGCAAGCCATAGCAACAAAGATTCTGACTAGGATATTTTTAGCTGCTGGCTACGTCCTTCGTAATGCAAGAAAAGTGTGCTTCCTTTCTTCCTTGTATGATGAGGAAAAGAATGAGAATGAAAAAAGCTGGATCATTTATTCATGGGGATCCTCGGGGCACTGCATGCGCTTCATCTCATTTAAGCAGGGAGAAATATGAGCACACACATATGTATACACATTCAGGGGGATTCATCTCAGCGATTAGCACAGTGCACAACCAGAGTAAGAGCAGTGAAGATGTAAACCTCAATTGCCGCCTTAAGATTTTGGGACCATGTTCTAAGACTAGATGTGAAAACCCCAATTCATAGGGATGCACTCAAGTTTAGCAAGGCAATGGCTCATTAAATTTGGATGTGTACAGCTGTTGATGTGATGCCTCGTTCAGCAGGTCATTATTCTGCCAGTGAAAGACAAAATGTAAAAGTTTTGGATCATTTTTATGGTTTAAATGTGCTGCCAGCAGACTTATGTTGTGTTAATATGCATCATAATATATCATAGAATCTGAGCTTCATATGTGTCTTCTGTGCTATATTAAAGTTGCACAAGGCTTTCTCATTGGAGACCTGTTATAGATCAGTAGGTGATTATTAATGCTTTCTTTTTATTTTGCCAATTTTTATCCCCTTTCCAATGTAGTAGTAGCCAATTAGCCCATCCCCTCCATTAGGACTCTCCCCATCACTTTTGCAATGTTCCCGACTCTAGAAGGGTGAAGACAAGCACAAGCCTCCTTCATTGCGTGTGATGCGGCCACCACCTCTTTTTAAACTACCGCTGATACACCATCACTGGGGAGCCTAACGCGCTCGGAGGAAAGCGCAGGATTCCCAGCTCCGAATGGACCAATCAGTAGACGCCTGAGCCAGCGGACATTGCAATGTGAAAGTAATAGGAAGTGAGAGAGCCATCTACCTGCCCAGAAAGAACACTGCCAATTTTTGCTCTCTTGGGCCCCGGCTGTTGATGGCAAACAGCATGACCGGGATTCAAACTCGTGATCCTCTGGTCATAGTGTCAGCGTCTTAGCCTGCTGAGTCACTCGGGGTCCATTGCTGCTTTCTTTAAGCAAATCAATGATTAAGCTAATATGGGATATGATGTGTGTGTGTTCTGCCCAAACAAAACGAAAATGACTAATTTTCTTTATATACGTTCTCACATTCTTTATATTAAGTAAATACAACAACATCTGTAAGACTACATATTGTTACCAGAGAAAAACACATGAAACAACAGAAATGAGGCAGCAGTGACCTGGTGGTTAGGGATCTGGTCTTGTGCCCAGAAGGTTGTGGTTTCGATCCGTGGGCAGGTCATGACATGACCAACGTGACCTTGAGCAAGACTCCCCAGGCGCCATGGATAGGCCTGTCTACCACTTCGGGCATATGTTCTCACAGCCTAGTGTGTTCACTAGTGTGTGTGTGTGTGTTTCACGGTATGTCTTAAATCACTGGAAGGCTTAAATGGAAAGGTCACAATGGCGAAGTTTAATCTAATCTAATCTAATCTAATCTAATCTAATCTAATCTAATCTAATCTAATCTAATCTAAAATGAGCCACTTGGGGCCTGCAGAAAGGGGTTAATTACCTATTTAACACTTAAAAGTTAGAGGGAGTTAATATTTTGCTAGAATGTTCAATTATGTAACAAACACAGGCAGCCCTGGCCTGGGTTAGGGATCTGGCCTTGTGACTGGAAGGTTGCCAGTTGGATTCCAGGGCAGGTCATGACTGAAGTGCCCTTGACTAACCCCAGGGTGCCTTACCCCCAATTCTAAGTTGCTCTGAATGCATTTAATTCAATTAACATTCATCAACTTCCTGTCTTGTTATTTGATATTAAAAAATGTACAAAAACAAAGCAAAAATAGTTTTGAAACTGCATTTGTATATTATTTCTTCACTGGTTTCAAAAACGAGTGATTTTGCTTTGTTATTTACAGTGTTGACTGTGGCTTATAGGGATGAATGCTACGAAACCACATACACAATGCACAATTGTGAGAGACTGAAGACATGAAGAACGGAAACGTATAGTGGTTAGAGCTTGTGCGCTCCTGCACGACATGTCATTTTTTGCAGCATTAAATCTCAGTAAGCTAAATGCAGAGTAAGCTGGAATATTCATGGAGGAGAAAATGAGGCCTAAATGTCACACCAACATATCTAAACAGCATGAAAATTCTCTTTTTGTTTGGCTGCAAAACCCAGAGCCTGTGCATCCTCGCGTGAACCTCTTTGCCGTGTCTGGCTGAAAGCAAAAGGCTACTGTGGCATGTTAGCCAGTGATCTGTGAAGAAACAGCCACTCAGATTTGTCTCGCTGCTGCTAAGCACTCCCACATGATTTCCATGAACTCGCTTGTATGCTTTTAACATCTCCAGACAATCTTCTGAGCCAAGAAATATGTATAGTGGAACCTCGGTTTTCACCATTAATCTATTCTAAGGTGCCAGATGATAACCAAAAGGAACAATAACTGAAACAATATTTCCAATGAGAAGTAATGTAAATCAAATTAATCCATTCCAGATACTCCAAAATATGAACAAAAATACATTTTATATATAATAACTATAGTTTTAAATACAGAACAGAATGAGAAATAAATACTAAAGACTAATTAAATGGATAAATGAACATTTAACATCACTCTTACAGGTTTACGCTCTGTTTTAGAGCGTGCCGGTGTGGTCCAGCCGGCAGCCTTTGTTTTGTACACCCTTTCTCGGGGTTCTCAGCTGCTATTTGTTTTCGCACTCGTTTTCAGGCAGTAAAGCTGCACACTATCTCTTTAGTGTGTGTTGTGCTTTAGTTTTTTTTAATATACATTTTTGTCAATTTCCTTCCTTTCCCAATGTGGTAGTCGCCAATTAACCCAACCCATTAGTGGCTCCCCCATCACTTTGCACTGTCCCTGACACTAGGAGGGTGAAGACATGCACAAGCCTCCTCTGTTGCATGTGATACAGCCATCGCCTCTTTTTGAACTGCCGCTGACACACCGTCACTGGGGAGCCAATGCGCTCGGAGGAAAGCGCAGGATTCCCAGCTCCGAATGGACCAATCAGTAGACGCCTGAGCCAGCAGACATTGCAATGTGAGAGTGATAGGGAGACAGAGAGAGCGCCATCTACCCACCCAGAGAGAGCACTGCCAATTTTTGCTCTCTTGGGCCCCGACTGTTGATGGCAAACAGCATGACCAGGATACTCTGGTCATAGTGTCAGCGTCTTAGCCTGCTGAGCCGCTCGGGCCCCTGCTTAAGTTTATTTTTAACTCTTTAGCTTCTGTCTGAACAAAGTCAGAATGAATGACAAATGCGCGAGTGGATACTTTGTTTTCGCAAAATTAGCGGCGAGTCACCTGAGCACGCTGATGAAAAGTGGGTGGATGAACAACAACGGACGAAATTTCGCTGAAAATGATAACCAGGACAAACATTAACCAATGCTCCACTGTACCACATTTCAGTTTCTCATTCTAGGCCTAGCAGTAGACAGCAGACTTAAAATGAAGTTTTTGAAGCAGCAGTCGTTGGATCTTTCAATAGATTGTTCTTCAATGAACCAGTTTTGTGAATGATGTGAAAGTGTGAAGAACTTTTTTAAGTTTTGAAAAACCTTAGAAATAAAGCAAATAACCTACTGTAGTAAAAATTCTTTACCAACTGAAGTGTCTTTCTTTGAACTGAAGAAAATCCCAAACCAAGAATCATTCAGCAAGTTTTATTTTTAACCACAGTGTACGAGATGAATGGAAAGAGTGACATCCTTATTGTCATCAATGGGCGAAAGACACAAGTTTGGATTTCTGCAGCATCCTTTTCCTCTCTCTTATTCACACATTCCAACAATTCTCTCAGGAATTCCTTCATTTGTGAGGCCTCAACGCAGCTAAATATACCCACATCCCACCCTTCCTCTAGCCTGCATAAACTGAAGAAAGTGCTGCCGCTTAGAACAATAGAGCAGGCGAGTTGTAAAGCCCTTTGTCTGAGCTTCTTAAAGTGGCTTCATTCAGATGAAAGTACTGAAGGAATAAAAGCTGAGGAGAGTCAGGTAAAGAACTTACATGAAGCAGGCACAGTAGCAGAGTGCATGTTCAGCGCCCCCTGTTGGCAATGTTATCAACAGAGCTTGAAATATTTGGTTAATTCAACAGTACATGACTATCAAATTTGGGCATCATTTCTCAAATATTTGTCTCTGGTTGGATTCATTTCCATATTTCAGTTTCTAATACTGCATCTGATTTTGACATGCACTTCTACTTTTTCCTACCTGCTTATGTTTCCTCTATTTTATTACTTTAACAGTGTTTAATCCAGAACACTGGAGTCATCTGTGTAAGACAATATTCATTATAGTGTTCAGATGACCAGAAACTGATAAACTGATGACAATAACGTAGCTTAACAGGTGCCGTTATCATCAGAAAGAATATTGTGGGGCAAAACAGGCTCTCTTAACAGAATTTAATCCAATTTTATTTGGTTAATGTTGAGCTTAGACATTGTTTTGTTGGATTATTGTTAAGTTTAGACAGAATTTTGTTAAATTACAGTCAAATTCAAACTCAGTGTTTGGTGCTGTTGCTCACACTGGCCATATTAAAGTTTGCACCAAACATTTCATTCAATTTGAATATTAATAAAATTTTCTAAAGCAAAACCTGATCTGGAGAATTTCACTATGGAAGTTGAAAGCAATCTTTTTTGACTGAAGAGAGACTTTTCTCATAGGACTCAGCACTGACAGAAAGTATAAGTACCAGAGAAATATGCTGCAAGAAGGAAAAAGCCACAGTGCTGTAGGCAACAAGCTGTTACTTCACAGTGATGACAGAACGTCTGCGTGGTCAAACACACACACACACACACACGACGCAAGGTAGGCAAAGTCTGCTATGTTTGTATGCATGTTCTGAAAAAGATAAATAAAAATAATAATAAAAAAACCCCTCCAACATCAACAAAAAATGATTTCATGAAGAATGGGCCAATAGAAATGGCTCACAATTACACCAAATTCATTTTTATCAATGAGTTACTTTAAAAATTAAGATTTTTAGGGGGCAGCCATGGTCTAGTGGTAAGGATCTGGTCTTGTGACCAGAAGGTTGCTGGTTCAATCCCCAGACAGGACATGACTGAAGTGCCCTTGAGCAAGGCACCTAACCCCCTAACTGCTCCCCAGGCACCGGTGGATAAGAGCTGCCCACTGCTTCAGGCACAAATTCTCACAGCCTTGTGTGTTCACTAGTGTGTGTGTGTGTGTTTGTGTTTCACTGCACGAATGGGTTAAATGCGGAGGACGTTGTGGAAAATCACATTGGCTAAATTGGTTGATCTTAATCTTAAAAATTAAGATTTTTGATTAAGATTATGATTTTGGAGGTTCTGAAAGCAAAAACATGTCCATGTAATACATAAAGAACTTACAGTACTGAGTTTTAGATTACAGTAACATTACAGTAAATACAAATGACTTTAATACAGTAAGTCATGTTTTTTATGTGAATTATGTTTAGAACCATTTCCAAATCTCTCTTCATGATAGTCCAGTAATATGTGTAGCCATCACCTAATATCTGGCTTGATTAATCAGTACTTTATTAGGTAGTCACACAAGGTTTAATGTTTTTATTTGCATATATTCTAATAATATATGGTTTCTACAAGCATAAGATAAATGGTGTTAGCACATAACTTGTACACAGTGCAGTTTGACAAATGTGTCTGGTGCATAAGTCCTAGGTAGTTAAGTGTCAACTGCAACAAATATGAAAATGCTGCAAAATTCAATGGAGTGATGCAAGCATTTTAGTGTGTGCATGTGTATGACTGCAAGAATGTGGGAGTGAATGACAATAGACTTACGATCAGGGATTACTCAGTGTCTGTGTGTTGGATGGAGTGCTAGTATTAAATGATACAATACAGTCAGAGATGGCAGGGTGGGAAAAATGTGCAATGCGTGGGTGAATGAGTGGGTGCCGTGCTTCTTGCCTCATACATCTCTCTCCCACTTACAGTATCTTGTATCACACTGGGAGCTGACCCATATCTGAGCCACGCACACACACAGCAAGTCAAGTGTACCACCTGACAAAGACAAGCTGCATCTCTAAAGAACAAAACTTATATAAAAAATCTTCCATGTTCGTTTGGGTGCCACGCAAAGCCGTGTATATGGGCCATAACCTGCAATACTGCACCACCATTGCTAAACTCAGACCTCAACATCATCACAGCCTGTGTCATTTCCTGCACCAAGCAATCATTCAGTCTTATCAACGTCATTTCCCAGCAGGTTCAAAGCAATGACCATCATGGTAACTAGGTAAACATGGTAAAAGTTTGTCTATCAATGGAAGATCACGTTTTGCATTCTTGCTTGCTTCTCTGATCTCTGCGGAGGGAGAACAAAGACATCAAACACAGTCTGAACTTCCTGTGCGTGATGAAGAATTCTACAAACTGCACAAACCTATTCATGTGCAACAGGCCTGATGATGAATGTGTGCTGGTGCTTCTCGGCCATATTTGTTTCGTTTGGCCTATTAACTCATCTATCTATGCTCCGCCCCTCAAGTGAGTTTATTCAACAACAGCAAGGATGGAGGAGAAAGTGGCAAACTTCATTAAACCTAATGAGAAAGAGTCACATGTCACAGGAGCAGGCTAAGATGCTGACACTATGACCAGAGGATCGCGAGTTTGAATCCTGGTCATGCTGTTTGCCATCAACAGCCGGGGCCCAAGAGAGCAAAAATGGGCAGTGCTCTCTCTGGGTGGGTAGATGGCACTCTCACTCTCTATCACTCACATATTGCAATGTCTGCTGGCTCTACTGATTGGTCCATTCAGAACAGGGAACCCTGCGCTTTCCTCCAAGCATGTTGGCTCACCAGTGACGGTGTATCAGCGGTAGCTGGAAAAAAGGTGGTGGCTGCATCACACGAAATGCAGGAAGCTTGTACATGTCTTCACCCTCCTAGAGTCAAGGACAGTGCAAAGTGATGGGGAGACTCCACTAGTGGATGGGATGGGTTAATTGGCTACTACTACATTAGGAAGGGAAGAAAATGGGCAAAAACTATATATAAATAAAATACTGTCACAGGATGTAAAGGGCAAAAAGTTCACTAAATTACCATAATTTGATCACATGATAACAACAATAAAAAAGACCTAAATCAATCTGAACAATGGGATCACCTATGGGAAAGTAACAGCTTCTACAGTATGAAGAAGGGATGTGATATGACAATGTGATATGTATGATACAGGGATAACGATGTAGGATTTTGATATTTTGCAATTTTTTAAATGTAATTTTATGAACACAGCTTGTTCTACATGGCAACTTTTGTGTGTGGAGCATAAATTATAGGATGAATTTTATAGTACTTTCACCATAAGTTTAATATCCAACATCCACCTTTTCATTTAAAAAATGTTTCCCTAAAGTATTGTTTATATATACAGTCAAATCAGAATATTGTAATAGTGAAAATAACCACAATAACCATACTGGCTCAGATGACACCACTGAGATGTAACTGGTCCACTTTGGTGTGTTGATTGCTCTGTACCACTAGCCAGAGTTGCGGTTCCTCTCTGGCATCAATGGCCTATGGGGCACCATTGTTATGCCATTAAGAAGCACTCAATGTACAAGAAGCCCATTCACTATTGCGGCTCTAGAGCATCCCACAAAGTTAGCAGTTTCTGAGATCCAACCATCCTATTATCATGCCCTTCTGGACATCAGTCAAACTGCATCCTTTGCCCATGATGACGGTTTTGCACTCTGCTACAACTGACTGGTGTGCTCGCTTATTTATACATGAAGCAAAATCTGTCACATGACATCTGTGACATCCTGGACTGAGTTAATTCCAAACCAGGGGTGGTCATTATATTCTCATATGACTATGTAATGTCAAGCTTTGTTTACTTATGTTAACTTACACTGGAACTAAGCAAGTATATGTAAAGCCATTCAAATGTTCCTTTTATGTTACCTTCGCTATTTTTTCTCCTGACATTTAAATAATGTTAGTCAAAGTTCTAGGAATGTTCCAGATTATATATTATTCCAGATTATACAGTCTAGATTGTATTGTGCCTTGCATTTCTGACTGAGACCGATGACAAAAGCAACTTAAAACGATCCTTTAGTTGTATGAAGAAGATATTTGATACCTCTATGTACCTAAACTATCCTGTTTCTGCTAATGAAGTCATGAGTCATTCATAAGTTAGTGTACATTATCAACAACCTGCATGTACTGTTGCGCAGTTTAAAGAAATACAGACCAAACCTTTGCTAACCTGCACCTCTCAAGGACATTTAACAACAACTCTTCACTGTTCACTGACGTCCTTCATTGTGTGAAACCATAAACTGACTTCCTCAAATCAAAAACCAAAGGTTTGTTTCTAAAACAAACATGGCTCTATAAGGCACCATAGCGAGAGCTGAGGGTGTAACTAAAGCCTACAGTGCATAGCAAAGGACACCTGTGGCACGATCAAGCCAAATATCACATTGCAAGGCTACTTTGCATGAACAGAGTTAGAAGTAGCCCCCGGATGTTATCAGAGGGCCATCGGTGTCGTCAGCGCCTGTCAGGCAGGCTGTCCTTCAACCCGGCACATGGCCTCTTGGGCTGATTAGGTAACACAATGCTCTCAGTGTCAGTCTCAGGCCTTGGAGAAGCTACTCAAGCCTTTTCCAGCTGACCACACGACGTTTTCTATCACAGTCGCACTCAAACTGACAGTGTGTGCTCTGTAAATTGCTGATTGCTTTGGTGATAAGTAGAGAAGTGCTGGTTTAGTGACAATTAAAAGAAAGGGCAACGTGGTCAACAACACCAAGGCTCTTAGAGTCGTCTTTGTACTCCCACTGGTCACTTTTTGAGGTCGACCCAACTTATAAGTTCACTATATTAGTGAAAAGTTTACCAGTCATCTTCTGTCTCATTCCTCATTGGTCCATTTGTGACCATACATCTCATATGGTAGTACATACATCAGTATCACTGCTAGGTGTTGAGAGGTCCGACACCAAAAAATATACATTAGTTCTTAAGTCTGAAACTGGATATTGTCTCAAGCATTGCTACCAAGAAATGTGCATGGCTAAAGATACCACACTGCTGGCTACTGTAAACCGGTAAGGTGAGTAATAAGGTTACAGTATTGTAATATGCATTAAGCTAGTGTTACACGGTCATATACTTTACAACAGATATGGTTACATCACTCAACACTAATTCACATAGCAACTTTCAGAAGTAAAACACCAATTTTAAGCTGTACATCACTTTATTGAAAGTGTTAATGCAATGCAATTGTCTGGTTCTCAGCTACAATGTCAATTATGATTCGTCACTAGGGCGAGGAACTGAGTTACTGTGTAGAGGCACATCTATCTTGGAGCGGAAGCGGTGAAACCATGGCTCACTTCCTATTACAACGGAGGACCTGATGCACTCACATATTTCATGCTGTAATGTGCAATGTTCTTAGCAAATAAGTTGGAGACGAAAGGTAGACACAGCTGTACTGAAAACAGTAAAACTGTAAACTCATGAAGTATAATATCTGTTCAATGATCAAATAGAGGGGCAATAAAACAATAAAACCGATCTAGAATTGGTTTTAGTGACATTGACGATTTAGAGCCAATATCAGTCCTCTAATTTATGACTGCTTTCCACAGAGGTGTTCATTTTTATAGTTCATAGAAAGTCATACTATGTCCTAAAACACACGACCTATTCTGTGGAACCATAATTAAGCTCTGGATGTGATCTGAGAGACGCATTGGTGACATTCATATTTGGGTGACTACTGAGTTCACATGTTTGTTAGCAATGTTAGCCTCACAAGCTAAAAAGAAGTAAATTTTGGACTCCAAACTTGTTTGTCTGATCAGCGACACTTTTTGCCAAAGCCATCATGCCATTCTGTCCCAAACTCTATCCTTCTACAGATGCCAGTGTAGATATGATCCTTATGCCCACTACTACGCATACACAAATGCTCGTTACTGGGTCAAGTGTTGAGTGGGAGAAGCTCTCTCTCGTTGTGCCATCATAGATTTCACAGCCCTGCGCACATGCAAAGCCCAATCATCTGCATGCCTGCATAAACAAAGTAGATCTGTAGCAGCCTCAAAGCAAGGAGCTGTGCCACATACAAGACTCTATGCCATCGCGCACATATTCACACACTCGTCAGCACAGTCAGATCGCATCTACTCATGAACAAACATGTCCACACCCCACATACCCCCGTTTGACAGAGCCTTTGATGATGTCTCTTGTAAAAGCTAATGGCGCTAATTATGCAGCATGTTTATTGATGTACTGCCACTGTATCAGAATAACACTGCACAGTCTACAGGGCAGGAAAAGGCTGCTTTGGGCTACAGATTGTGAGGGAGGTGGAAGGGGGTTTTTATGAATCATTTCCATAGTTTAGCACATCACCAAAACAAATGACTACACAAGTGTTTGACAAGAGAGAAAGAGAGAGAGAGAGAGAGAGAGAGAGAGAGACTGGTAGACAGACACCTGTGAGTGATGAATCCAGTAGGACAATTAGCATAAACTGCCATTAGAGGTTGGTGATGAAAGCCACACTTTCCTGTAGCTTACATTCTATAAGCATCTAATTATATAAGCAGCATTTGGATTCACTGCTTTAAAAAAATCTAATTTACACAATTTTCTCATTAACTCAAACAGTTGATTAGCCAAGATATGTTTGCTGCCTAAGGTTTGCTTCTTTACCTTTGCATTGAAGCAAATGAGCCTAAAATAACAATATCGCTAATAAGTAATGCTAGCTCGCTAATTAGCAATGTGCATACTGCACATCTAAATAACGACTCATTCTCCTCAAACTGTGCTGAGATGTAAAGTAGTCTTAAATGGACTTTCATATGTGGTTTTTAACACTTTCTAGCATTGGTGGGAGTCTATAAAATCACATAAAAGCAGCTAGCATAGCTAAAAAAGAGTAGCATTAGCCATTTAGAGGTCTGCTTTTTGGCACACTGTGTTCAATCAATTTATTCACCAAACTATTCTTGTTAAACAACCCTACTCGAACTGGATTACTTTACCGGGAGATGTCAAATGAAACATTTTACAGATCTCGTCAGCAATGAAACTCTCGATGGCATTAAAATGACTACAGACCGTGAGTTTCTGAGGAAGTTGTATTTTTTTTACTAACCTGGTTGTTTGTGTCAAATGATAACATAATTTAATTATTCTCTTTATTACCCGAAGATTATAATTTTAAATATAAACAATTATTTACAGTTATATTAGTTTAATAGCATTTAACATCAGATCTTTAGGGAACTCAGTGATTATGACTTTACTCTTGAGCAGCACTGGCCTGGTGGTTAGGGATCTAGTCTTCTGACTGGAAGGTCACCAGTTCGATCCCCGGGCAGGTCATGACTGAATTGCCCTTGAGGAAGGCACCTAACCCCACCTAGTCATGGATAGGGCTGCCCACCACTTTGGGTACATGTTTTCACAGCCTAGTGTATTCACTAGTGTGTGTGTTTCACCGCACAGATGCATTAAATGTGGAGATCAAATTACATTGTGTGCAATAACATTGGCAAAACGTTGAATCTAATTAATCTAATAAGCCTTGCTTTTCTCGTCCAGTTAAGTTTCTTTTCCCTCCATATAATGTTCTCCTTGACTATAGAGACCAAGTAGACCAAGTCAATCCAGACCAGGTAGATTACCAAGAGCTAAATACGGATAGTAATAGCTGCCAAAAATCGTTATTTCCAACACAAGACAGGAAAATCATGGAGATTTGCATCCGGACAGGATTATAATGATCAGATGAGCTCTGAGTTAGCTAAAAAAACACAGTAGGTAATTCAGTTTCTCAGGGAATGAGGATATAAACACAGATATGGAAAAGAAGAAATGACCCCCTGTAAATTTAATCTGAACAGATAATAGGGCCATAATGCTACACCCTGCTTCATGTACAGTGGAAAGCTCATTCAGGTCTACTATTGAGCACAGTGCTTGTTAATATTTGCATGTGCACCATATTCAAATGTTAGCACCTGTCTGCTGATATGTTGATACGTTTCTGAAGAAGCTAAGTCTGTGAATTGTTTGTACAGGGCTGTTTGTTCTTCACAGTGACCGATGAGCTTCAAAGTCTGGAGTACAACATATATTGTACTTTAGGAGAAATTACATTCTCAAGCACACAAACTCTAGCGGCCAAAATGTCTGTCAAGTTCCTGATACAATCTAAGCTGTTCATACACCTTTACCATAGTCAATGTCATTTTTTCAAGCTTTTAAAACACCTTTAATTACACGTTTATACAAATACAATGATTTATTCACTTTTATCACATTTACATCAACAGAGATGGTATTATGCTATAGACAACCAGAACTGTGTTAATAAATTAGCGTAAAGAAATGAATGAAAAACAAAGTATCTTTTACAGTGTATGTTTTGAACGTTATTGAGTGCTTCTTGAGCCTTTTGTTGTTGTTTTTTGCCAGAATGAGTGACAAATGTGTGGGCAGATGCTTTGTTTTCACGAAATTAGCGGTGAGTCATGTGAGCATGCCGATGAAAACCGGGCGGATGAACAATAACTGGGACAAAATTTCCCTGAATAACATCGACGATAACCAAATTGTACGATAATCAGGACAAAATATAACCGAGGTTCCACTGTATATTATGTCACCTGTCATTAAGTAGATTTTAAGGCGCAGACAGAGCAGTTTTAATTTTAGACTCTCTGATTTATTTGATTTCTCTTTTTAATAATCAAACTATTCAGCCAGATACCTATTTGTTGTGAAAGATACACAGTTACAGTTTCAAGCATTTTCAAGCACAACATTAAAATGCAAGAATTTTCAAGGATTTCAAGCAACTTTATGAACCCTGGTTATATATTGAATGATCGCTGGAAACACATCAAACAAAGTTTTGCTTCAAGTAGCTATACAAACTACAGATCTAAGCTAATATACCGAAATCTAACGTGCTAGCAGCACTGAAAGCATGTAAGCCACAACCTAGACACATCACCTTAAGGCAGCAGGTGAGAAAACATTGGGTTTATGAAAATAGCTTCAACTGACATAAGAGGAAATGGAACAAATGTTACTATTTATAAGATCTAAAAACAGATTCGAGATCATAACTTGAACGTGAAGGTCACACCATCATTTTTATAATGAAAATGTACACCTGTAGTAATAACTCTATCCCTGGCAACCAGAAGTATGTAGGACCGTCACATCCTGGCTACCAGAGCCACACAGAAACCACATCCTGGTAACCCAAACAACCTAATATATTCCTGTTCTGGTTGTTAGCACAGCAGACCTATTCTCCGGCTTGATACATAGTCAAACACATATAATAATGTTACAACAATGAAACAAAAGCCATGTCCTTTTGCCAACCCAAAGCTCTGGCCATTAGGTGTCCTACATTGGTCACCCACACTGTTCCCAGATGGAAAAGGGGCGAGAGAGGATGAATTATTTATCGGCTGGATGTAGCTCCCTCCAAACCTGACACTGCAGAGTCTGAGGTAACTTGGTCAGTTCAGGTGAGGCAGAATTTGGAGCGTTTAAGGACAACTTTTAGATTAGTACTGGTTTGCTACCTTGTAGGTCTACGATGAGATGATGATATTCTTTGACTATCATAACTTCCTCCTAAACATGCAATGTTCAATTTCAAGTTGCAATACGTACCACTGTAGCTGGCTTACCAAAACAAGAGTATGGCAAAAACTTTCTGGGTCAGTGTTTGAAAGGAAGTCTGTGGTTAGATCAACTACAACCAATTCCTTGACCTTTTTAAATAGGGTGACCTAAAAACACCTCAATTTATGTTGCCAGATGCTCTGTTTTTGACATTAACCATAGCAGACGTGTTACATATTTGATGCTTAATCTACAAAAACATGTAACTTGGAAGTTTTAAATGCTTTGATTGTCATAAATGCACCAATACAGGCTTTGAACCAATGGCTATGTAGTATATTTGGGTAAATACATATAAGGACATGGTCTAATTCATAATGTGCTAAGACTAGTAATTATAGACCATTATCTAAACTTTATTATTATGTTAGTAATCAGATATAGCTACTTGGTGAAAGTTGCATTAAGCAATTATTGTTAAGGATAATAGAACAAAGACTTCAAGCACTTATCTGATATCAGCTGGTTTCCTTTCACAAATAAAGACCTGAATCTGACTTGAAATCAGCATTGTTTAATAGGTGGTCATTATGAACACAACCCAACCTTAACGAAATATCACAGCCTTCACACAGGGAGGGATTGGCCTTTCTACCATGAACAGCAGTAGTTTCCTTCCTTCACTGCATTAGACATGCATGGGTGTGAATGTATTTTCTGCACTGTGCTGCGTGAATGAGAAGGTGCCTCGAAGGTCAAGATATACAGTTAATGAGCCACAAGTCCAGCAGCATTTTACAGTGAGATACACCAGATGCCTTGAGTGCATGCCAATCATCTCACTGTAGTGGCTTAAGAAAATTAATTAGCCTGGAATTTAATTGATAGTACATAACAGAAATGTCATTTTTGGTAATTCAACGCCCAACTTGGAAAACACAGACTGAAGAATGTGGGCTCACTTTCAGGATGTGTCAAAAGATGTGCAGGTGGGACTTAACATTTCAAGCTGGTAGAAAAACACCTTCATGGTAAGTGCCATTATCTGGGCAAGAAAACCTTGGCGCAGTGTGTTATCTCCCCTCCCACTCAAACCGTTTACACAACTCCCACACTGGACCACCTCAGGGCCAACCCAGTGGCTTCAAAATGCCTTTTTGCTCATTTAATTTTGATGAACTGAAAATCTGAAAGAGGCTTGCATTAAATTTAAAGTTCACTAAAACCCCGAAATGTGAAAAATGAACAGTTGGCCATTTAAGCCATTTAAACATTCAGGCAGAAAGTGCAAAGCTGTTGCTATGACATTGAGCAAAACTGAAGCTCATCTGTACTCCTGAGGTTGCAGTTCATCAAGGAAAAACACCTCTCTCTCTCTCTCATCTTGAACTTTCCATTATGCAGGATTTCCATCATCTAAACATCAGACAAATCTTCCGGCAGTTGTGTTTCTGTGTTACATCATTACAGTGTGAGTAAGTATAAGGAGCTTGAAGACCTCAAAAGTGAATATCAACATGAAACATGAAGCAAACTGAGAAAATCCTACAGTTTGAAAGCAAGATGCCCGCCAAAGTGAGGCAACTAGACACCGCCATCACACGTTAACCTTTCCTGCTAGTTGAGAAACTGTGGAGAAACTTCAAGAAAGTAGTACACAACCTCATTTCCACACCATAGACGCATGCATTTGCAAAACTAGCACTTCTCATTTCTTTGAAAATTGGTGTTTTTTGGTCCCTGATCCCACCCCATAAATGTTTACTATTTTCTAATCTTGTTACCTTTGCCCCCTTCTTGCTGTGTGGCTGGTGAAAGAAGGTGGTCTTGGCGGTGAAGAAGGTAAAGTCTTCGGTCTCCTCATCTAGGCTGCAATAGCCGCTGCTCATACTGTTGCTGCCAGTCATTTGCGGGGCCGGGTCCAGGTTGGGCGGCTCCAGGGCCTCCAGGGCCCCCCGGCACCATTCCAGGCTCCAGGCGGCAGAGGGAGAGGAGGGCAGGGGAGATCGCCGGCTCAGGTGAAGGGCCAGAGCTTCCGATCGTTGCTGGAGGAACGGATACGGAAATCCGAGTAAGGGCCACAGAAAGCCGAGACTTTCTGGCACGCTTCTGCTTGTCAAGTTGTTGCGTGTGCTTGGGTCACACGAGAGTGTGCTCTGAAACCAGTATCATATGCTGAGTTCCTGTTTTCGGCAGGTCGCAGCCCTTAAGGTCTTAAGCAAGAACCGAGATAAGCAGCGTTTTCAGCTCGGTCCTTGTAAAACCCTCTCACATCAGCACTTGCCTGTTGGCTGAGGAAGCCGGCAAGTGGAAAGGAGAAGAGGAAGAAGATATGTCCTTGCGAAATGGATTGCTCATACAGGCACGGTACCTGGTACATCAACTGTGGCACAAGATCAAAGGTCTGAAGATTCTATAGTGGATGCAGGTGATGTGGTGAATGCCCCTGCAGCAAGAATAGCAGGAAACAGCTTCTGCACCCAGTGAAGCTACAGCAATCGGAGAGAAGGCTCCAAATCAACCTGCTTCTGCCTGAGCCGGAGAGAGGAGAGCTGACGTATTACACCTCCCTCCCGCTCACTCGCTCTCATGTTCGCTTTACTCCTCCCGCGCACTGACACTCTCTCTCTCTCTCCGTCTCTCTCACTCTACCATCTGTGGTTGAGTCTGCTATCTGCCTGCAAGCTCACAATCTCTCTCCTCCCCCTCCTTTCTCTCTCTCTCTCTTCCTGCATTCAACTGCTCAACCGTAGCCACTTCCTCTTAATGGAGGAGAGAGAGTGTATTTCTATGATTGTGCAAGTGAATAGGCAAACAAGGGAGAGAGAGAATGTATGAAGAAAGAGACATTATCCAATCTGCATGTGGTGCCATAGATCCCACTTTACATACCACCTGATATGCAAAGTGGTAAAAGTCTGAATTGCAACTGGCGAATGGAGCTGTATCTGTAAACACAGCCCTGCTGAAAGTAAGCTTTGAATGCTCCTTCAATAGAGGACAGTCCATTATAATGAGCCATTGAAGCCACAGGTACAATTTAATGGCCTTCAAAAAGTATAATCCATTATTATGGTCTATTAATCATTCATCCAATTGCTTTTCAGTTGTAGTACGATGAAAGTGGACCCATTACTTGTAGAATAAAACCCATATTTAAAATGGTTTGTAGTAAAATATCAACCTGAAAACCCATTAACGATTGCACACTCCAAAGCAAGCGAGTTTCCTAATATAAAAAACCCCTACACGTCTGCAGATCTGAGATTAACATGACCCCTGATCCTCCCTTAGTGCCCAACAAGGCCCTCAGTCTTAACCTTTAGCCCTGACCTTGAGTAGCTAAGACCAGCTGAGTACAAGATAATGAGAGTGCAAAAGCCTCCAAACAGCATAGTCTAGGTCTAGTCCTCTCCAGCAGGGTTTAGGAACAGAACACTGGAGAATCCATTCATCAGCTGAATGGCATCACTTGCAATGAAGAGAAATCCTCTCATCCACTTTTATTGATGCTCTCCAGATGTCGGAGTCATACAGACATCTAGACATAACACCAGTGACACATCCATCCGAAATGGACCAATTCGTCAGCACCTTTCATTTCTCTTCTATTCATGTACAGACTCTTTGTCCATCAGGGACAGTACTCCATATAAGTGCTTGATAAAAAAAGACCCCGCTTCCCAAAAAACAAGAGGAGATAACCTCTTTACATGGGGGAAGGTTGATAGCCACTTTCGATTTCCCCTCCCAGAGCTTTATTCGATTCTCATTGAGTGGAGAGTTAATGCTTTGGAGACAGGCCCCATTTCTTACGTTTTCCGCCAATGCAGCAAAGATCCTTGGAATGAATGACAAACACATCCATAAATGCTGATGGCTGAATTGGTGTGTGGGTTGGTGGGTGGCTGCAAAAAAACATTGCTATAAGCGTATGGCAGATTACCTGAAGCCAAGTCCTTTGGATGCATTATCATAATCGATGAGGTGGCTGACGGGGAGAAGATGGAGGAGATGAAGATTGCTCTCCTGGGGGTTTGGCTATTGACTGGCCCAAAAAGGCAGGTCCTCCCTCTGGCTGGCATCAATATATCCTACTGGCGCATGCTCACAGTCCCTAGAGGAACTGGTAGGGGGCCTTTCTGCAGACTGCAAGGAAAAAGGTAATTGATCCTATGGAAGAGATGGTTGAGTCAAAGCATAATTACCCTGCCATAGGGACACTTTTGAACTGTAACGGTATGGGGGTTGGACGAGCAGAGAGTGCCCTGGGCGGAGAACATCTACTGCCAAGTTTCCTAAGATGAACACTGGATAAACACCCAGAAAGTCTAATTTGTCCCTGGTTTGAAATGGGTTTCAAGCAATTCTGAATTGAGGTGTCAAACCAAACTGGATACTCAAGTGGGTATGGACAGCTTTGTGAGCCACAGTCAGAAATCAATGCTTAAGGAAGCAATGACTAACCACTGCAATCACCAGCCATGTGATGTACTGTGCAATGCTGCTGTAGACCTTGCCAGTTTAATATTACAAACTCCCTGCAGTGACCAGCATGTAATCAAACAAAGTGAAACAAACTTATAAAGGGCCACTGCTGGTTTGGACAGGTCATGTTGGAGAAACTCAACTCCCCTATGAGGTACTCAGCTCTTTTTACACTCTGGTGTTAAATGCAGAGTTAGAGCCTTCATATGATCTGTGTTTGATACCCTTCGGAGGTAGACATGACACCTCCTTGCCTGCTGCCTTTTACTCTTTTTAATAATGCACAAGGGCTCTGATTTCCTTCACTTGCACATGCAAAGTGTGGAGATGACAAGTGCATGATCACTCAATGATTCTCCACATCTCCAACTTGTCTAGGGTAGCTTAACTGTTGCCATGCGAATGTGTTATTGCATTTTTTTATTTAAATAATTTTACTCCTGATTTTCCCCCCAATGTATTTTAGTGGCCAATTAACCTGCCCCTTTTATCAACTCTTCCTATCACTATCACTGACGCTCTTGGCAGGGGGCAGACGAGCACAGGCCTCCTCCAATACCAGTGAAGTCAAACCCCTTTTTTCAGAACTGCTGGCAATACATCGCTGCTGGGCATCTAGAACGCTTGGAGGAAAGCACAGACCCCAAGTTTTGATGGATCGCCCGGCAAATCCCAGAGTCAGTCAACATTGTTTATAGTGATAAGCAAGACTGTGCCATCTTGCCCACCTGAAGAGAGAGCATGGCCAATTCTGCTCTCTCTAGGCCCCGGCTGTCGATGGCAAGCATGTTCGGGATTCAAACTCACGGTCCTCGGATCATAGGGGCAACGCCTTAGTCCGCTAAGCCACTTGGTGCCTCCAAATCGCAAGACGATTCACAGCAATTCTGTCATCAGGATATCTAGATATTATAACAGGTCTTGATGTCTTTCAAGAGGATAGCCTTCCCTCAGTGGGTGTCTTAGGTGACAGCAGAAATGGCCAGTTAGAGTTCTTCAAATGTGCCAAGATGTCAAATGTAACTGTGCCAGCAGCACTTTGGCTGTTGTACATGCATGTATTGGACCTACAGTATAAAGGTAGATGGACGTCATAAAATGCCCAATGGTGACTGTTTAACACACTAATGTCCCAACGACCACTCATATCATTCACTACTATGGCATAGCCTCCACTGGGTGTTGAGATTTGAAGGCAAGAACGTAGGTTAGAAGCTGGTGGAACACAACCTGTGAAGGTAACACTGGCTCCATTGTTACTTCACTTCCTGCAGACATGGATTGTATGTGTGTATGCCTATAGAGCGCTGACTAAATTACCAACACAATAGTGGGTGTAGTCAAGGTCAGGGAATGGAGTGATCTTCTTGCAGTGATTCTCTCTCTCTTTCTGATGAGCTCTGTAGAATCTCATGAGCAGATTGGAGGATACCCTGGCAACAGCGTTGTATCTTGCGGGCAGTGTGTGGAGCAAGACAGGCCTGCCAGCTCATTCCTGGAAACCAAGGAAGCGACAGCAGGCGGTGGAGAGTTCCTCATCATTCAAGACATTAATGGCTGGATGTGGATGCATATGCGGAGTTTTTCTGTATATGGGCAAGCGAGTATATGTGGGCACATAAAGGCTAGATGCCAGAAAAAAACAATCAAGCAAATTTGCATACTACTCACTGTAGGCTCCATGCACCCTCATTTATTTTTGAAAGTTTCCTTCATGGCCGGAGAGCGACAGCATTTGCTAACCACACAGGGAAAAGTAAACGATTCAGAATGTGTGTCACTTTGTGTGTGAGAGAGATAGAGTGAGCGAGTGAGAGAGAAAAAGAGAGAGCGCTTGTAGTCATGCAGCATGAACCAGGAAGACTGCTCTATCTGGAGGCATGAAAGACACAAATTAGTGCGCAAACAGGAAAGAGTGACTGGGAGGCTAACTCTCTCGATAAGCTTTGGCCCACATGCACAGAAACACACAGATAAATACAGATAAACCAAATTCTACTGAACTGCTGCTGAGGCTCCCCCTGTAGCTGCAACACCCCTGAGGTTCACACTGTACACAACACACACAGTGTGTACTTTGAACGTATGCAAATGTGTGTGTGCTGGTTTGTGTTTGTGTTCCGCCTGCCTGAGAGACAGGAAAGAGGAAGTCTATAAGATTCAAATAAAGCCGTTTGAACCGGATTGAAGTTGAGACCAAGGCCAAAAAGTCTCCCTTCAATCAAAATTATTTTACAAAACCCTCAAATCAGCTGTTTGCCATCAACAGCCGGGGCACAAGAGAGCAAAAATGGGCAGTGCTCTCTCTGGGTGGGTAGATGGCGCTCTCTCTCTCCCTATCACTTTCACATTACAATGTCCGCTGACTCAGGCATGTACTGATTGGTCCATTCGGAGCTGGGAATCCTGCGCTTTCCTCTGAGCATGTTGGCTCCCAATGACGGTGTATCAAGTGGTAGTTCGAAAAGAGGTGGTGGCCACATCACACACAGTGGAGGAGGCTTGTGCTTGTCTTCACCCTCCTAGAGTCAGGGACTGTGCAAAAGTGATGGGGAGAGTTCTTACGGTTGGGATGGGCTAATTGACTACTACTACATGGGAAGGGGATAAAAAAAATGGCAGTGTAGCTTTATGATGAATGGACCAGTAAAAATGGTCCAAAACTACTTGCTACATTAGCATCTAAAAGCAAGCTATCATATTCAAGCTTCTCAATCAGTGTACCAGTCTACAGTATACTGCATAGCTAATTACACTCAGTATGTTCTATTGGAGGCTAGATTTGTTCCACGGTTGGATCCACATCATTTCTATTTTACTCTCCGATCCACCATCAGCCAGATAACCACACCCAGTATCAGACGAGTACCATCTTTAACACATATTAGGACTGATAGTTTTTAATGATGACAAGAACATGGATATGCAGCACCCCCCTGCCACCAATGTCCACTAAATCCATTTTGTCAACAGCCATAGCACCTGCACAAAATAACATACAAATCCACTGAAGTTAAGCAGGTCTGGGTCTGGTTATTACGTGGATGGGAGACCAACAAGTAAAGCGTGTGTGGCTACTGGAAGTGATGTTGGCAGGGATAACAGGAGACAATGCTGTACGGACCCCTGAGTGCAGTGACATTGGACATTGTCATAAATCAGGGGTGTCCAAATCCAGTCCTGGAGGGCCGATTCCTGCAGAGTTTGGTGATTTCTCTGCTCCGACACTACAATTAAACCTGCTCATTACCTGCTGAGCTGAATCAGGTGTGTTTGATCAGGAAGATCACCAAACTCCGCAGGAATCCGGCCCTCCAGGACTGGATTTGGACACCCCTGTCATAAATGGTCGTCTTATGAATGAAATATAAAATGTTTGGAAGATCTCGGCTCACTTATCCTAAATGTCTAGAAGTGTTACACTGGTGTCCTGACTAAATCTCTCCGTCCAATCATTCCCATCTTCAAAACTGGCTTAGTAGCTAATGTGTGGTGACATTTCTGGTGTGGACTGGACTGCAGCATCCAGGTGGATGCTGTACATTGGTGGTGGATGAGGTGACTCTCTTATGTCTGTCCCAAATGTCAAAACACTTTGAGTGTCTAAAAAAGCACTGAAGTTTATTTGTATCCAGTGTGGCAGACATTCATGTTGTGCTCCAGGTCACCAAAATAAGCCATTTTCCATGAAATATCACACTAAAACAGAGGTTATATAAACCCCGAGCTTCAGCATCAGACACAAAAACGCTGATTATTTCTGGCACAGAGTGGACTTTAGGGTAACACAGTGTAGTTTAGGGAGAGCTAGAGAGTAAAGTAGGCATGGAGTGGATGCTAGCAGGGTTGGAGGAGTTCAGGGACACAACGCTTAGAGCCATGAAGTTCAGCTTGCATTTCCAAGCGACACAGCTCTGGGGAGTGGACATAGAGAGCTCCAGTAAGGGGATGTCTCCCATCTCTGCCTCCCCTTGAGTGAAAAAGACAGTGAGGGGTCTGATTGATGGTAATGAATGAGCGTTGAGCTGCTTGGGGTCAAACGTGGCTGAAATTACTGTTTACTGTATGTGATATTTGTTGGGAGAGCATCAGTCACACATGCACATACAAAGCCAGAGTTGTGGTGCAAACTGAATGCCCCTATCTAGCCCAGAAATGACATACAAGCCCAGATACACAGTACAAGAGCAAAAACATTATGACCAAAATGAAAATGCTGTTGGTCTTCTTCATGACACAACTCCAAAAGAGCTCCAACTTGGGCAGGTACTCTGTAAGATCTCCTGCAGATGCTCAATCAGGAAGAGATCTGTTGGTAGATACTCACCACTGCTGTTGCCAAGTCTCACCATGGTTTCTGCTGTGACCCAGTTGTCTGGTCTCAACAGTTTGGCCCTTGTCAAAGTCAATCAGGTCTTCACACCTGCCCTTTAGTCTCCCATTCAACACATCGTCTACAAGAGCCAACTGCTTACAATCTAATACAGTGGTAACCCTACTTACAAGCATCCCCACTAACGAGTATTCCAGGTAACGAGTCGAGATCTCAGAATATTTTTGTTCCAGGTAACGAGTAAAATTCCAAGTAACGAGTAGCGTAAATTAGTTCAAGTATGCCAACTGCTAGGGGCGCTGCGGTCGTAGCATCTCCTAGATGCTAGCATAGAAGAAGAGGTCAGTCAATGACCGCTGTCCAGTGAAAGTGAAAGTGCTAGTGAAAGTGACGCTAAGGTAGCAAAAGGTAGTGAACAAGAAAGTTTTACTTTTACTTTTCATATGATAAGTGTAACCATGCCATACACGTACGCCCGTCCTCCTCTCCTCCTTAGCTGCGAGCCTACAAGAGCACCGTCAGTCTCCCTCTCCTTAGCGGCCAGCCTACACGAGCACCGTCGTCGTCTCGTTTATTTTAAAAACCCATATAAACACATTATTTAGCATATTAAAGTATACTGTATATTGGCCGGCTGACACGGATTAATCAGTTTTACATGTATTCTTATGGGGAAAATGCATCCAGCTAACGAGCAAACCAGCTAACGAGCTCGGCTCCTGCACGGATTAAACTCGTAAGTAGGGTTACCACTGTATTTATGTAAACAAAATGTTTATTTCCATCTGAAATGAAAACAATGCTGAAAAACATGCACCAGGTTGACTACGAGATTAAACTCGTAAGTAGGGTTACCTCTGTACTTCAGACGTGGCGTGAGCCATTGTTATAAAATAATCAACACTGCACACTTTAATTGTATATATATATTTTCTCCTACATTATACATATTATATTTTTCATGCCTTGGAGGAAGAATGTGCAAAACTAGGACGAATTGTGCAAAAAATTGTAGTTTTGTTGGCATGTTCTTTGCCTCAAATGTATAAATTCTCAAAAAAAGTATTGTTTGGAGACTTCTTTTATCAAGGAGCAATCATGGTGACTAGATAGAGGCATCAAATATGTGCTGAAAGAATATTTGCCAATAGAACAACTCACAGAAAGCCCACTGACCTTCCATGTTATTGTTTCTCAGAAGCTATATGTCTGTACAATGTTGTGTTGACTACTTCACTGCAACTCACAAGCACAGTTAATATCCAGACATAATGCACGGCTTGATCGTTTAAGTAAAGCATTCTTTTCAGATGCCCTGTGAGTGCATACTGCACCCACATTAAGGCACAACTTGCTTGCACCTTCTCACATGCATACATCAAGCCCCGTTTGCAGGAAGTGAAGTAACAGAACTGAATGCCATGGTTACATTCATAAGCTTCCTATTGTATCTCCATCAGCTTCATTCCTACATTTCGCCGTATGGAGGCCACAGTCTACTCAGAATTGTGTGTGTGTGTTTCTGGCAGTATTAGCAAGTTATAAATGTATTAATAGTAATGAGTGAGCATAAAGCCTCTAAGAGAGACTCTGATTCTTTTGAGGCTGAAGCTACTGCTAAAGCTAAATGCTAATGCTTTGCTAAAGGAGTTGAGTGCTGATGAGAGCGTAGGGGTGAGAGTAGATAACTGTGCCTGCATGATATGAAGGGAATTAGGGTAAAGCGCTCACTGAGAACATTATGCACCCTCTGAAAATAACAAAAACGAGAGAGAGCGTGAGAGTGAGAGAGAAAGAGGTTCATGCAAGACACTGAGGAGTCATGACATATTTGGAGGAATCTCATCCATAAATTAGGGTGAAGAAGCAGTAAAGAGATGCACAGTGGGCATGGAACAGTGCACATGATAAAAGTGAAAAGTAAAATGGTCTAGTCACTTTCCATCTCTTATCTCTTACCCACATATGGTTCACTATTATACAGAGATGCATACTAGCACTATAATAGTATCCTGGTAAACTGCTGACTATAGGAGAAGGAAAAGAATATTACAAACTTTTGCACTTAACGTCTGGAAAGATCTGCTTCCAAAATTTCCTTCCATTCATTTGTTGTGAAATACAGTGTAAGCCAGTTTCCCATCAGAAAACATCCCCTCACTTGACTGAAAAGCCAAACACTGTGTTTTTTAGGGGAAGTGTCAAAACTTGGGATGAAACAAGTGGGCTAAAATTAAAAGCTTTTGGACTTGACAGCAATCGAATCAAATTGCAAAAAACAGTGGCCCATGAACATGAAAATGTGGTCAGGAATCAGGTCAGTTCCTGACATTTATGTGTATCTGATTTTAATGGGTGTAACTTTTATTTTTCCATGATAGGATGAGCAGGCCCTGGTAGAGCATCAAAGATGTGCTGCAGCAAAAACTGTCCCGCAGGAACTAAAATGGTGTATAAATAACAGCAGAAAATGCAGTGTTTCTAAGAAGAATAAAGTATCTATCTATCTATCTATCTATCTATCTATCTATCTATCTATCTATCTATCTATCTATCTATCTATCTATCTATCTATCTATCTATCTATCTATGAATTGTATAATATCAGGTATATGCAGCATGCTGACCTTTCTCAATACACTTTCAAAAAGTGCCAGGGACAAAAAAAAGTGGTGGGGACATGTCCCTTGTGTCCCCAATATAAGTTATGCTGACTTAAATGCTGGGAAAATAGATTTAGTATTTTATTATGACTTTTTTTTATTATGACTGTAACACTACCACCCTGAAATGATATTTGTGCAGATAAAACAACAGTCAGAGAAAGAATGAGTCCCTATTAAAACCTTAGATAACTGCAGAGTAGACAAGGACAGTTGTGACTTGCACAGTGATCTGTTGCTTCTTTTTTTAAAGCTTTTGCAGCGTTAAAAAATATAGCTTTGAATTCTTGTTGAATCTATTTGTACAGTCAATTGCACAACAGCTCTTTTCCATTTTAGCTTTAGTTTTTGTTTATATTTTACAGCATTCGCACTTAACGCTAATGCTGCCACTCAGTGAGTGTAAGTACAGTGGTGCGTGCCTACGGTGACATCACATGAATATCCGCTAGAACGTGTAAGGAATTCTTATGATGGTAACATTAAAACAGATATACAGGTAGAAATACAGCCTTTAGCAAATTAGCATCATATGACTAAGTCTTTTGTCATGAAAGTCAATTAGCTTTGTCCTTTCACAACACTAAAATCCCCCAAAATCACAAAGATGAACAGCTGTTTCCTCTGGTCTGTAGAGTGGTTCTGTTTCTAAAACCTTACTATCACTATTAGTTCCTTAGTTAAGAACACAAGCATGGTCTAGTCCATTGATAATGTATTTGGTGTAATGAAGTTTTGACCAGATTGGCAGCATTTCAATGTGTCTGAGCAGGCTGGTTTCTCTATAATGAGTAGCAGCGCTAACCAGAAAGCCCTGAATCTAAAAGCCCTTACACAATGTCAATCTAGAAGGCATATGGCCAACTCAAAGCTTTTGTGTAGCACTAATTGAGTTAGTCCTTTAGAAAATGTCTTGGATGCTTGGAAGGGCGTCCATTAGGTTTCACTCACATGGTGGGAGTATTCACATATCACCATTAAAGAGAAGAATTAAATGGAGATGGTGCTTCCCTCTAGTGGTGAGTTGGGATGCTGCTACTACAGAACACTAAACAGGCTTGGTTATCCAGACTATTTATCATGTGGATAATGCAGAGACATAAATATAGAGACCATATAGAGTGAAATGCTGTCTGCTGCTTGAGGAACATTAATGTGAGTTTTTAGCTGTGAAGAGAAACGATCCTAATGACCAAAGCCGACAGCTCTCCATTCAACGGCGCTCAATCTCTGTGACAGGCCAGGCCAGCTGGGCTCTCTCTCATCACCGACAGAACTGAAATGGAAGCTGTCAGAGCAAGCAAGATGTACGCTGGAGAGAAGAGAGGCTTCCATAAGTAAAAGACGGGAGTTGCTAACATTATCAGGTAGTGTGGTATATTGAGGATGGCTGAGAATATCATTGGGGTCTCTCTCCCATCTCTCACGGACATTTACAACAAGCACTGCATCCTAAAAGCTCTCAGCCTTGTGGACGACCCATTACATCCATCACATGGTCTCTTTAACTGCTGCCTTCTGGTAGAAGATACCACAGCATTCAGTCTTTCACTGCTAGATTGTATACCAGTGTCATCCCTCAGGCTCCTTAACACACATAGACTGACTCTCAAGTACTAAACATCAGTGCACATTTGCACATCACTGTATACAATTATTGCAATATTTGCACATTTATACACTCACTGAAGGTTGGAATCTTGCTTCCCATTAGACAACTACTACCACGTACTGACTATTATTACATCAGTCCTGTCCTGTAATGTGTCCAAGTCTAGTTAGAGGTTCTTTTACTATAGTATAGGACCTGTACGACTACATGTTTATTGTATGTTGTCTTTGCACTTGTGTTCTGTCCCAGCTAACACAAGAACGTTGCAAGAACATTGCGAGACAGTTCCATTTAGGTTATGCAAATGTTATGTTGTGGAGTTCTTGCTTGGTTATCAGAACGTTATGGTGTGGAGTTCTTCCTTGGTTATCAGAACGTTATGGTGTGGAGTTCTTGCTTGGTTATCAGAACGTTATGGTGTGGAGTTCTTGCTTGGTTATCAGAACGTTATGGTGTGGAGTTCTTGCTTGGATATCAGAACGTTATGGTGTGGAGTTCTTGCTTGGTTATCAGAATGTTATGGTGTGGAGTTCTTGCTTGGTTAACAGAACGTTATGGTGTGGAGTTCTTGCTTGGTTATCAGAATGTTATGGTGTGGAGTTCTTGCTTGGTTATCAGAACGTTATGGTGTGGAGTTCTTGCTTGGTTATCAGAATGTTATGGTGTGGAGTTCTTGCTTGGTTATCAGAACGTTATGGTGTGAACATTAGGCTAGAACGTTCTTTGAACATTCCTTTAAAGTTATTATTATTATACACCCGGTCAGGTGACAAACTAGGCTAATGTTAGGTTGGAACGTTATATCTAGGTTTGTTCAAACTTTAGTCAAAACCTCCAAAGAACGTTCCAGGAACGTTGTCATTTCACAGAACCATGCAAGAACGTTAGTTTAACGTTCTGTGTTACATAATAACATTAAGGGAATGTTCAAAGAACATTCTAGCCTAATGTTCACACCTAACGTTCTGACAACCAAGCAAGAACTCCACACCATAACGTTCGCATAACCTAAATGGAACTTTCTCGCAATGTTCTTGCAACGTTCTTGTGTTAGCTGGGGTGTTGCACCTGGTCCTGGAATGTTGTACTGTACTGTATATATCTGAAATGACAATAAAAACCCTCTCTTGAAGGTATCTTCATTTTGCTTGGGTGTTTGTAAAATGCAGTTAATAATACATCATCAAATTAATCACATGATATCACTTGACAAGAGATCAGGTAAGCAAGCTACATATAGGACAACATGGCCTTTGTGAGAGCACGACATAGCCAATTATAAAAGAGAACTAACTAACTAGGGTTAATGTTCTAATTCTTTAATTTAGCTAATTCTTTATTAGCTACCTTTTATCAACTAAAAGTTAATGTTGTGTGTTGACACGAAGATGGCAATTTGATGATCATGATCGATCATTATCCAATATTTTGTGATACTGTAAACAAGGTGAAATATACTTGCCATTTTTTTTTACGTAACTTTAGGAAAACAGCTAGGTTTGCTAATGCTAACATTAGTGGTGCACCCTTATGCTACTTGTTTACATTAGAGAGTAAAAGAAATGGCTGAAATAGATAACACTGCTATCTAGTGGTCGGGGGTTAAACATAACAAAATGAACCACTGTCTGTAAACAATTCTTGCATGTAAACCATTCATTAACAATCTATTCTGTATTTTTGAGAATATTGCAATAGAACAACAACAAAAACAACAAAAAGTGTAAATATACAGTGCCAGTCAAAAGTTTGGACACACCTTCTGGACATTCCATGGTTTTTCATTATTGAAAAAATGGTCTACATTGTAGATTAATACTAAAGTCATCTAAACAATGAATAAACACATCTGTAATTATTTAGTAAACAAACAAGTAAACAAACATGTTTATATTTTACATTCTTCACAGTAGGCACCTCTTGTTTAGATGCAGCTTTCTTGGCATTTCCTCAGTCAGCTTTATGAGGTAGTCACCTGGAATGGCTTTCAGTTAACAGCTGTGTCTTGTCAAGAGTTCATGACTTGCATTTCTTAATGTGTTTGAGACATCAGTTGTGTTTCTAATCTAAAATCTAAAACATATTTTAGTTTGTTTAACACTTTTAAGTTTACTACATGATTCCTTAACACAACTTTTGACTGGTACTGTATTTGCACTTTTTCTTAATCATATCTCAATGAAACAGAAACAAACAAAATCCTAAACCTTTTAAACATTTAAACAATGTAAATAATATGAAATGTAATAAATTGGTCTATGTGTGCACTCTCTGTTTGTAACATGCATTCATTTGTAGGTGAATTTCAGCCTGTGTGTACAGTCTAATGTGGTAGTTTTTGGGTACAAAAGATTGTGATGGACCCTGGCAGGCTCCTGCTGCTGCTCCTCCTCTGTGCTGTCACTTTTTGCCCACCTAGGGGCCGAAATGAACTCACCGCCACACAGCCACGGCCCCTGAGAGAACTCAAGCATGCGTTAATGTGGTCCAGAAAAGCCAGCAGGAGAAATGCCTCCTCACTTCTCTCTGTTTTCTTCTCATCTTATTTTCAACTCTTTATGTTATTTTACATGTGGACGATGATTCACATCATAAGATCATGTGTGAGAATCTGTGTTTGGACTGCAACAAAGGAGGAAAGGATGTTTCATTGAGTTATTCAGCTGATTGAGCTTTATTTGTCCATGTTTTTTGTCTCTCTACACAGTAAATCTGCCAGTGTTAAATCAACACTGTTAGAGTTAAATTAACACTGTCAAAATGTAACACTCTCAGTGTTAATTTAACTCTAATAGTGTTGATTTAACACTGGCCGATTTACTGTGTACTGCCATTTGACAAAACAAAAGACACCCAAAGCAGCACAGTGTGACTCTTTATCTATTTAGAACTAAATCCAGTGACCACAACACTATAGGGAATTTAATACCACAGCAAGGGTGCTTTTTATAGTTAATAACCATTTTTATGTGTTTTAATGTCATATAATAATATAGTGCTACATCAAAAATTAGAATTTTGTGAAAATAAATTATAATTTGGTTCAAAAAGGTAAATGGTCATATTTATTATCGGACACTTTAAGCTATTTTTGGTTTATAGCTCATGAAAATTAGAAATATGCGTGTGTGTGCACCCTGTCCTGGGCTTAGTTGAATAGTGTAATGCCCTGCCCTGCGCCCAGTGAGGGTCAGTGGACTAACCACAACCCTGATAAGGATTAAGCGGGTGTGATAATGGATGGATGGATGGATGGATGGATTTTTCATTTCTGGTGTTTTAATTCTACAAGTCTTATAAGCCAGGGGTTCTTTTAAGACTTCATGGCCATATGCAAATGGGCTGTGGCCACACCCCCTGCCACTACAATATTTATGACATCATCATGCTATACCTACTCTTGTTGGTGTAGCTGTAGTTGATACAGAAATGTAATGTTATTCTGAGTTATCACAGAGATACTCAGAGGACTTGGGATTTGATTTTGTTGCAATAAACATGACTTCTGGTCTTGTTTTAAATGCTGTGCAAAAAAGAATGAGCCTTACAATGTGATCTGGATGGATGGAGGTTTACGTTCTGCTCACTCTGCACTGGTGTGAAATCAATATAAGCCTACCGTGACTGGAGATGTTGTAGTATAGGTCCTGCAGGGGGAGTCACTGGTAGTCTCGTCTGTCTGTCTGTCTCTCTGATTGCAGTCCACCTGAACGAGACCTTCACACTCAAGGTGACATGTGTAGCTGCAGTCTGGTGGAGGGAAATACACAACACAGTCAGTAACAGATCAGAAAAAGTGAAATACAGGTACATTAATAATGATAAACTAGCTTTATTCAGGTCCTGAGAAAGAGGCTGTTTATGGGGTCATTTGAGGGGTATTAAATTCAGGTCTTTGTTATTGGCTATGTGAGGATTCCTAAAGGAAATCACTTGGGCTAAGCTGATAAAATGTCGACTGGCAGTCTGGGAGTGGACACTTACATGCTCATAAGAGAGGGTGAGTCAGGAAAATAGGCAGTGTGTTAAAGAAACAGTGTTAAAAGGTGCAGTAATGTAGCTGTAAATCACTATTTTCATACAATGATGAGCTTTCTTTCCCTAAACAAGTAACATAGTCATTCAAATAAATAAATCCTGTTAAAGTGAACAGTATCAGTTAATCTGGTGATGCAATTCACAATACAGCAGTCTGCTGGCTCCCCCTAGTGGTTACACATGTAATGAGACAACAAATAGTTCATTATCACAGAGGTCAAATGATACATTTCAACATTTCAATGAGTAATCCCTGTGTAAACATCCCCTAGCTTTTGTGAAAGGACAAAACAGTGGCTTACTGGTTTAATCTCAATATACTGAACTCTCTCATTAGGTGCAATAGTGCATAATGGCCTTGTTTCACTAGATGGCGCACAAAAAACCAGAACCCATCAGCAGAATGGAGTCATTAAAACATTGGTACTGCCAGCTGTTTCACAAAACCTGCCAAGAAACATTTCATAACATCAGGGTTACCTTGGTAGTGGTGCGCAAATCTCACATTACAACCACCAGGGACCTTTTCTCTATTTTACAGATCAAAAGCTCACTCAGAATTAAAGGATTTGTTCTGGAAATGAGGATGTCATCACTCTGGGCCTGGTGTAGAACCTGCTTTTGAACCCCATCTTTACTCACATGTGAGATAAATCACAGCACTGCTCTCAAACTACTGACAAACAGTACAACAAAGGCTCAGAGCAGACATATAAGGCTCCTCGTTCACGCATTACTCAGATCTGTGAAGAAAACCAAAGCAACACATCTCTGCAGCGACAGAAATGCTCTCCACAACCTTCAGACAACATCTAGTTGCTTTGGTTGAGTTTACCCTTTAGTTTCTCCCATTATAGCATTCTCTTTTTATTAATATTTACACCCATTCATTTTATTTTAGTGACCCTAATCATCCATCCATCTTCTTAACTGCCTAATCTTGGGCAGGATCACAATGAGTCCCCCACCCCTTCACTGGGTGCTGGGCGGGGCATTATATTTGATCCATAGCCAGGACAGGACAATTTAGAGTACCCAATTCACAAGACTTGAACCCAAGACCAGAGCGCTGAGAGGCAAACGTGCTAACCACCAAGCCACTGCCCTGATCTTAATCACATTTCTATTTAATTGCTTTTAATGACTTTTAATAATTTTTTCCCAAATTGTTTTTATGTTATCTTGAATCTTTTAATGTTTTTATTTACTTATTTTATTCTTATAATCATCTGACTGACCTTTTCTTGCTTATTCATCCTTATTTGCTAAAACATGGGCTATTATTGTGGTTTTATTTTATTAATTAAATCATAATTGTTGTTACTTCTCTTCCACTTATTTTTATTTTTAAGTTATATATGTTTTTTTGGGCGGCACGGTGGCTTAGTGGTTAGCACGTTTGCCTCTCAGCGCTGAGGTCTTGGGTTTGATTCCCCATCTGAGCGGAGTTTCCATGTTCTCCTGTGTCTGCGTGGGTTTCCTCCCGGGACTCCGGTTTCCTCCCACAGTCCAAAAACATGGAGGTCAGGTGAACTGGGTACTCCGTGTGTGTCACCCGGTGATGGACTGGCGCCGTGTCCTGGGCTTAGTTGACTAATGTAATGCCCTGCCCTGCGCCCAGTGAGGGGGTAGAGGACTAACCGCGACCCTGATAAGGATTAAGCAGGTGTGATAATGAATGAATAAATATGTATTTTTTATTTTAGTTTAAAATGCTTACATTTCATTTCTATTTCTTTTTCGGTTCTTTTAAACTGTAAATGCTCAGCTGAATTGAAAATGAGAGACTCCCTCAGTGTATTTCTGAGTTAAAATAAAACTGATAGGTTAATATGTAAGGAATGGCAAAAACTGAGACTAAATTAATGAACTTTAACTCAACATCCATTAACTTCATATTACACCTTGAAGGCCGTTATCCCGCTTATACCCCGGTTGCCACACATTTAGTCATGTTTGTGTATTTACGTATACAAAGACAATAATAGAAGGAACCTAAAACCCCAAAATCACCAACTGATTGTTGTTGTAATTCAGTAGATATTTACTATGATTATTATGGTTAACATTCAGAGCACTGATATAGAACAGACAGGCATCCAGTTATACAGAATTAATAGACGCCTGCCAGTCAATCTGATGAGTACTTCTTATCTCCAGGGTTTAACACATCTAATTGCTGAGGTTTCTATTATAATTTCCTCTAATGGAACTCTTGTTTGTATATTCCACTCTATGGGCAACGTTATCACTGAAAGACAGTGAGATGACAGATTGCTGGCACAGCTAAGTGCTGGGTTCACTATCAGTGTTGGACACATTGAGATATGTCAGTAAAAGGAGCAGGGCAGCTCAGTAGACTAAAAGGAGGGCCTGGGAATGCTTACAGCTTCTACACAACTCTGATAGCACCCATGGAAAATGGAGGTGAACTGTTTTGACCAGTGACTGTGCATCAGCAGAGCCGTATGGGTGTGGAGAGGACTTCGAGAGGCAATCCAAAGCAAACAGCCTGGTCCATGATCAGGAAATGCGTTCCTGGGAGGAGATGGGCTTCCGTCCTGCTCTGCCTCTCACCTTCAACCTTAGCAGCAGTCCAAACCAGCTGGCCTGCAGTACAAACTTAGCTTGATACCAAAACTACAGGCATTAGCCTACAGAGACAGGGAGTCTCAACCACAAGCTGTAATACAACCTGAACTTCAAATCAATACTGTAATTCAACTATAGATTAGGTTTAGCATAGGGCACGCTTAGCCTGATGTCACCACTAATCATTGCACTTCATCTACAGGCTACAGTGCATGCTTAGCATGCTAGCACTATTACAAATTACAAGCAAATTCCAGTACAAAAGTCTACAATATAATTCAGTTACATGTTACAAGTGTACAGTTACAGCTGGACTGATCTGATGTTACTGAAATAAAAAGCTAATTTCTATTTTTACCTCAAGAAAGGTTTTTTTTGGTAAATAGCTAGCATAGTTAGCATGTAGTTACATAGTGTTTATCCTTTTAGGTGTCTAAGACAGAGTTGATACATGTCCATTAACCTCCCGTATTGAAAATTAATATGCTCCCACAGTCCAAAAATATGGAGGTCAGGTGAACTGAGCACACTAAATTGTGGACTCAGCGATGGATTGGTGCCATGCCCTGTGCTTGATGAGGGGGTACAGCACTAACTGTGACCCTGATCAGGGTTAAACAAATAAGATATTGGATGGATGGATGGATGCTACATCCCTTACTGAATCCAAAAACCTGTACCCCATGTCCTCTGAATTTGTAACTGCATTTTCAAAATGGCTTAATTTAGGCAGGTTTATACTGAAAAATGTATACGCAATTGTCCTGTAGAACTAGGTCTTATCAAAACTGTAGAAATTAACCTAATCATGCTGATAACATCCTACAAATTCTCAGAAATGTTGGACAAGATTTAAATGATTAGATGTAGTTAAGAATTCATAAACATAATTATTTTATTAATATTAGAATATAATATTAATATTATTGGTATTAGGTTCTGTTTACATTTTTTCTATTCAATAATCCATACATACTGCTTAATTTAATTAATGATTCATGCTGCCATGTCCATGACTGTGTAGCCTGCTAACATATTATAGAAAGTGGCAACCCTACTTTAAGGTGCCACCATTTGCCCTACATGCCAGTTATGACCATGTCTAGTGTGATGCAGTTAAACCCCTCTAATAGAATCAGAGAGAATTCTAATAGTCCTCCTGAGAGCTCTTACAGAAGGCCTTTAGGTCTTCAATAAACTCACAAAACACCCCATTACGCACACCTCCCTGCTCTATTTTTGCCCCAAGGCACAATGAATACTAGACATATGCTACTATGCTTTTGGTACACAAATTACTGTCTGACCTTCTTAACCTGATAAGCTGCAGAAGAAGATGAGACTTAGTCTTGGGCCCAGGTTCCACAGTGCTAATTACTGGCACAAGGGGGTTACAGACTGTAATACAGAAGATGAGCCGGGATGAAACGGCTTTTTGAATGCATCTGAAACATGGATCTTTGAGGATGCAGGCAGGGGAAAATCCATTAATCTGTCTGCCGGGACAGAGCCAGGAACGTGGAAGTGTAAGCTGAGAGATAACTGTCTGTCTGCATTGTGGAAAAGCACTCTTTAGCAATCGATCTGTTCGGACTTCGGCAAGACTCTGCAAGTTACGGCAGATAGATCAAAGTTTCCCCAGTGCTATCCTAAAGCTAAGTTAACCGTTAAGCTGCACTGAAAGCACACGTGGGAAGGATGGTGTGGTTGAAGTTAACTTTGAGGAAAAAAAGTGGCATGCTGTAAACTTTCCCACAACCACAAAAAATGTGAGTTGCCAGGATTATAAGCAGTGATGAAAGCTTTGTCGCTGCTGGTTTGAAATGACAACAGTCATGCTTCAGTTCAGTGGTTGCTAATATTTGGGTCATGGGTGGTTCAACCCAAAAAAGGCCAAAGACCAATAGCTCATAGTTATATCCTGACTAAATTCACAGGAAATTTTAGTTAATTTCATGGAACTAGTCTCTCAAATATCATATATTTTACAAGAAAACAGCTAGATTTCAAGGCAGTTGTTAATAAAACATGTTAAACTGCACAGAAGTGTGTATTTTATATGGTCTTTGTTGGCTTGTGGAGCTGAGACAGTATCTTCTCCACAGTTTATTTATCCCAACACTTTATAACAATCAGCAATGTATAATCAACAAAAAACAGCACACATGCTTTATCAGCCTGCGGAGGAAATCTCCCAAGACCATGACCTAGAGTCAGTCAACTTGCCCAGGAAAGAGACTCATTAGTTTGTAGGGGAAGATCTCTATCACAAAGCCTAATAGCTATGATGTAGCATTTCCTTTTGGAAAGCCACACAAAACTGAAACCGAGAAAATCTGCATTATTTCGGCATTGGTGTCAACGCTCTTGAGCACCCTCATGGTTACATGAATCCAAAATATTAAACATAGTCAACACACTATTTCTAGTATCTAAGGTACATTGTGCTTAAAGTTTCAGGGCATATTCACACAGCAAGTGAATTAAATGGGAAAACGCTGAGTTGACGCTTTGTGACACGGCTGTGAATTTGGAAAGACCCTTCTCGTAATACAGTGTCCCGTTTGCTTCTTTACCCAAATGACAGTGAATAACTTCAACACTAATGACAAAATTTGGATTAAATATACCTCAGTTTGTGTTAAATAGACTGATATGCATGATTACAGTGCAGGTAGAGGGGTATTAATTTCTGAAAGCTATTATCTGGCTGTAGGAGTGGAGGCCGGCACCCATTCATCAGTTGTGAAAAATTAAAGCCCCCAGTTAATGTTGGTTATTTCACCCTGACAATCATGCAATGATCTGTGCATAATATATCAGTACAGTGTACATGAGGAGCGTTCATGTTGCAAACGTACTGACCTCTATTAAATAGACGCAACGGGAATTTCGCAAAGTTTGGAAACAACAAGGTTATTGGTGTATGATGTTTGGAGTGTGCATGGACACTTGTGATGGACATTTTTTAGCACGTTTTAACACATTTTTAGCACGTCTTTTTCATTTAATCCAAATTTTTATTTTTAATCCAAATTTCATCACCACATCTTCATTAGTATTAAAATGATTCATGATCATTTGGTTCTGATATGTTCTGCTTTCATCTTACCTCCAGTGTAGACAATAAGCCAAGACGTGTTTTGTATGTGAAGTTTGTTTCTTTAATTTTACACTGGAGCAAAAAGGCTCATGATAATAGTCGTCAACACAGACTTCCATTACTTGCTAGCTACTTTGACGTTGTAGCATCTAATCAAATGTTAGTGTAGCACACATTAAAGTAGAATTTTCAGCATGTGAGGAAATTCCACAGGTCAACTCCAACAACTCTGAAAAGGTCAATTCCAGCGAATCAGCAGTGTGTGGGCCCATCCCTTAAAATACCACTTCTCTTTAGAAGTTGTCACTTCCCCTTAATGACGATACACACGCATGTTCATCAGATGATGGACAAAGCAGATCAGTAGAAGCCCTGAAGTTCCCTGCCATACCTGGAATGCAGGGGAGGGGGGAGAATTGTGTTCCTCCTCCTTTCCCACTGACATTTCTGATCTCCATTCTCTCCATCAGCATTTTTCCCGCATCACAGCCGAGGCTGGTACCAGCAATTTTTGCTGACACCTCTCTCTCTCTCTCTCTTTCTCTCTCTCTCTCGTTTAGTCTCGTTTTCTGCCCGTGTCAGCAACATTTTCAGCCGTTTTCTCTCTGCCAAGTGCAGCAACCTGACCCTGTAACCTTTCGCATAAATCCAAGTCAGAGTGGTGCAAGGACAAAAGGCCTGAATGAAGGTCTTGTTGGGCAACTGAGCTCTCTGGATGTGGCATAGTGGCAAAAATCAAGATCAGAGTGGCACTATTTAAGTCAAAATAGGAAGTCATCATGTCTTGTTGTGTCAGTGTGTCAAAATGACTGTTATTATCAGTTTAATCAGAATGATAATCTAGCACTGAACAGTCAACAATAGGCCTGTAATAATTCAAATTAACTATTCAGTTGTCTCATTTTGTTTAATGTATGCAACTACTAAAGTACGAGCCAAAGTGTCCATGAACTGATCAGTTGGCCTGCTTCGTGTCTGTCCATGTGCAATAGCTGCAAATGGACAACGTCCACATCCTGAGCTCAAATAAACAAAAAATTACTCACTGCTGCGTTTTAAACGTCTTATTCACATTTTTCTAGACACCCAAAAAACTTTGATATTTCATCTCCCCAACCACTACAATTGTGCAGCATCCACCTGGATGATGCAGTGGTACCTAGTGCACACCAGAACTCTCTGCACACATGAGCTATTAGGCACACTAAACCACTTATGACCATAATGTGAGTCAGTAATAGTCCCTCCTGTTGTCCCCACCAACACCACTTCCAGCAGTCACACAAACTTTCCTTCGAGGTCTCCCATTCAAGTCCTAACTAGACTAGTGCTTAGCTTCTGCAGATTTGCATGTTAGGTTGTAATTTAACATAACTAATGTCAATGCCATGTACAAAACAGTCTTCTGACTGTGAAAAATAACTGGAAAATAGCCATGGTCAAAGCTATTAGACTCTCTGTCCAGCTTAATCTATTGAGAGCAAGCTGAACCTGACCTCTCTTAATAAGAATGCCCTCTATTAACACTCAGTCTACATCCCAGGAAAATGTCTGACCTTCATTTCATTAATGTGGGTTACTTCCTAAGAACAGCTGGTGTCTTGAAGACCCATCTTACTCACTCATCATTTGAAGGTGTGACCTACATGGTGTAGAAAACATCAGGAAGCATTTCCATCCAGTGTATAAGCAAATATTTAAAATAAACATTCTCAGCATATGTAATGTAGTATGAAATATGAATATACATCTTGGAAAACACATTAGTTGGTCATAAAAATGCCTTCTGTAGTGATGCCAAACCTTGAACATGGGTATTTGAGTATTGATACTTGTTGACAATGGTTCAAATGTACAATAATCACTGGAAAAAGACACCATTCTGATTTCAGAGCCTATGTCTTTGTTACAAATCACTTACACTAATTTGTCTTAAAATAAAAAATTGGGAATACCCTTCACATTTAGTTAGAAGAAGCTTATTCTGATGAAGCTGCATTTTTAGATTTTTTTTTACTTACTCATAACTTTGCTGTATTCTGCGTAAAATTGTAATTTTTAGCTGGTATGTCGGCTCTTTGACTGCTAAACTCTTCAGCTTAGATGGCTGTTAGACCGGCTGGGCAACCTCCATACCCCACACCTTCTCCGCCACCCTGCCTTGACCAGACACAAACCAAGCTCTGTTCCCATTCAAGTTTCCACCACATCTCCGCAAGCCACCTGGGGAAAAGTGCTCTTTGCTAACACAAACAGTGTCAGCTTGTTCCTTCTTACAGAGGCCAAACTGGAAAATGTCCTACTGGGCCATAAGTTTAGACTGGAATTACACCTCTATATCTCAGCCAAACATGCACATAAATGTGTACAGCTGTTAATGTCTACAAGCTAGCATTGTTAGCATAAATGCTAACAGTGGAAAACTGATTTGTGTATTTTGTCTTGTTTTTTTTTGCCTTTCCTTCCATTTCTTTGCCTAGGAACAGACACTGGAAAAACAGGCTCAACCCCAAAACAGAGAAATGTCTTCCAGTGGGACAGGAAATCAGGGCAGAGGGAAAAAAAAAACAATATTGAATAAAACGCACAGCCAAGAGTCCAAGAAGCAAACATTGGGGCTGGAACGGGAAATGGAATTCCCTCTAGGACTACATCAGCCAATAATGCAAACACGGCTAACAATGAATGAAATCCAAGGGATGCTAATTGGCACAAACATTTGAATATGGCTACACTGTGATTTTTGTGATTCTTAGCAGAGTTGCCAGGTTCGAGGTTTTCACGCCAAATTGGGCTTGTTTGAAAATCCAGTCACAGGTGAAAATTCAAGGGTGGCGGGGTGCGTTTTTTTGGGCTACTTTTAAAAATTACCGCAGCTGCCAAAAAGAAAAAACAACAACAAAAAAGTGGGTGTTGCCTAGGATATTACTTCAACATGGCGGGCAAACAGGTATAAGTCGAAACTAAGGAAGTTTGAATACAATAACAATGAAGAGAACATAACAATATAAGGAAAGATAGCCTGAAAGAGAGAGAGAGAGAGAGAGAGAGAGAGAGAGAGAGAGAAAGAGAGAGAGAGAAAACAGTCACTAGCTAATATGGTAAATGGGGAAATACGGGAGGCGATATTGCAAGGACTGGGAAAAAGAAAAAGGTTTGATGGACTGATAATAAATCCCTTATAAACAAAATGCTAAGTCGTACACTCATAGTTGTTTTGCCATTGGCTTCACACGTGTGACAGACATGTATTTTGGGCTAGTTTAAGCTTCTGAAGGATGGGTTTTAGACTGACTTTGGGCTGGATATTTTTGTTGGACCTGGCAACCCTGATTTTTAGTCACGCTAAGGCTAAGCTAGCTCCAGTCAGTCAGAGTGGACAATTGTGGAGAAAACTGAGTAATGTGTGAGGAATACAAACTTAATTTCTGCCTCCTTCAATTAGTGTGTGAAGTATATTTTCATGCACCATAAAAACCAGCAAAAATCAGCTGTGTGAGATGCCACGTCTTTTTATAATCTGCTACAAATTTAAAGGTTGTGTAGTTTACCCAGTGCTTAAGGCTAACTGCTTACACCAACTTTCATTCAGTATTAGCAACTTTAACATTCTGAGACGAAATGTCACTTTTTGGCTTTGAAGTCTGCTTGGCTTAGAGGATGGGTAGTATTTTTAACATATGATAATTGCACCCTAGTCTCAGAGTTGTGTCAGATGAAGAGTATGAACACAGACACAGAAGTGTATAATGTGGCATCTACAGGAACCCAAATATTCCTAGTTGGCCTATTTGGAGACCTAAATGATTTACCAACTTTTTTCCATGTAGTGACCTAAAATGACCTAACAATTTCCTTCCATCTACTTACATAAACTAAGTGAGCAACTTTTTTCCGTTTATACAGAAAGTTCCAAAGACAACAAAAACGGAATACAGTACACACAGCATCCAGATGCATGGCAATAACATATTACTTGGCATATATAGTGGTGCTTGAAAGTTTGTGAACCCTTTAGAATTTTCTATATCTCTGCATAAATATAAATAAAATTACCTAAAACATCACCAGATGTTCACACAATTCCTAAAAGTAGATAAAGAGAACCCAGTTAAACAAATGAGACAAAATATTATAGTCTGTCATTTATTTATTGAGGAAAATGATCCAATATGACATATTTGTGAGAAGCAATATTATGTAAATCTTTGCTTTCAGTATCTGGTGTGACTTTACAGCAATAACTGTAACTAAATGTTTCCAGTAACTGTTCTTTAAACGTTCTTTGGTAGAACGACTTGTGTGTTTAGGGTCGTTGTCTTGCTCTTCCACCCAGTACGTCGTTCTGTTGCTGGGATTTGTGTGTTCAGCAAGATGGTTTCTTGCAAATTTCTTGTCAATGGCCTTTGTAAA